>JARFJB010002068.1:407500-487500 GCA_036346205.1 Vesta saturnalis
CATACTTCCGGAGTGGGCGGGGCTTAAGTGCTCGCTTGATGATTGGTGTGACGTCACTTCCTGCGCCAGTATAAACATAGCCTTACTACTATCACCAATATGGTTTTAGGCAGAGTCGTTCAACAGGTAATCTTTCATATGGGACCAAAGTCTGAACAATCCGCTGGAACGGTTGTAGTCATCAACTGGGTTTCTAGTTTTCTGGATAAAACACGTCCTAGTTTATGACTTTATTTCAAAGAAGTTGTCGTTAACGCGGGCATGCCACAGAGATCAGTTTTAGCGCCTACACTTCTTCTACTATACAAAAAATCTTATTTCTTCAACGACTAACCTAATTCATCGCTTTGATGACTACAGCACTCTTCATTATAGTTCATTTCAATGTACTCATCATGGTAATCCACCTTATATCTCAAATCAAATCATTAAAGCTCAAATGGCAACTTCAATCAACAAAGACATTCAACGTATCCTTGAATCGGGAGGTAATAATGGTTAAATTTAATGCTAATAAAACTCAGTGTTAACTTGTGTCCGACAAAATATATGGCTCATTTCTTATTCTAAGTATGGATGGTCCAAATCTTAAGTTTTCATAATCTATTACTATGTTGGGAATGACTATCTTTAAATCTACCATGGTTCTTCTTCTGCCAGCTACTAAAGCAGCTGCTTGTAAAATAAACTTTTTGTACATAGTTAAGCAGTACTTTGCCTCCCGACAATTCTTTGTCGTACCTACGGAACAAATTTAACCTCATATAGAATACAACTCTCACTCCTGGGTTGGTGTTCCCCAATACGCTCTCGATATGGTTGATTGCATTAAAAAAAGAGTGATTAGTATTCTAAACGACCAGCCCTAAACAAATTATATACAGTTCCTTGAGCATAGCAGAATCGTTTCAGTTCCTCCTTTGTATTATCGGTATTACAATTGCGCTGCCGAATTACAGCGTTCGATACAATCTTGGGCCACCTTTGGTAGGAATACGCGGTTCGTTTATTCATATCACAGTTCCTGTTTTCCTCTCACTTGTTTAATGAACAAATTTAAGGTAGCTGTTCATAGGCATCTCTTGACAATGCCATATTTCCTCCTCTTCATCCTCCTAAGTGTTTATGAATGCTCTAGCACGGTACGCTAAACTTAGCCTGTTCAGGACCATGATTATTAAAAAATAATTATAATACTACAGATTCAGTATTTAATGTCATTAAACAATTTTCAAAATCAAATTCTATTAAATCAAAACTAGACGTGAACAAAGGTTCAAAAGATTAGATAGAGAAAATTGCTGCAACTGAAAATTTGGGTGATTAATCAGATGTGGTTAAATGGCAAGAACATTGATATTGGCAAGTAAAATCACCTTCAAATTATTAAACTCGAAGCAATTTGTAAAAACTGTAGCTTTAATATTCAAGTTCCATTTATAAGCACACGAAACGGGACCTATGTCGACTAGGAGTGACATAAAATTTTAAATTCCAAGAACTGACAATATTTTTTAAATTTAATCAATTAACCCAGAGTGGCCCAAATAGAGTACTAGCAAAAACACAAGCAGTGTAAATTTTGGTGACTGTGAAGTTATCGGTAGATTAATTCCGCCCAAACAGAGTACATCAGAACATGTCTTATCTGAAGTGTTTGGATATGCATCCACTTATTCAATAGAGATACGGATCTGTTCTATATAACCTGGATTTGAAAAAATTATTTACCGATCGACTTAGATGATCATTTACCCTGTGTGCAAACCCTTTCAAGAAATGCTGACAAAAAATTTAAAAGGTGCTTTCATGTTTTGATGCTGAAGAAAAATAGAGATTGTTCATTAAATAATTGCTTTATCTAGTTTTATCGCTATGAATACAATACATAATTTTATTTGACCTTTGATCAGAAAGTGGTTATCGTAGCACTCTTTAATTGTAAGCCATGTCGCTACAGTTTAATTTTTCGTTTGATCAAGTTGTCAGAGATTATGGTGTAAATACAGAAAGAATAGAAGAATTGAAAGCATGGATGAAACAAGAGCACCTGCCTAAATTTATTGATGAGCAGATTTTAGTGTTTTTTATATCATGTGATAAGGATCTGGAGGCTACCAAAGCTACAATTAAAAGCAATGTTTCACTTGTCGCTAAAATGCCTGAAGTATTTGCAAACAGGAATCCATATGAAGCACACATTCAACAGTATTTGAGTATAAGGTAAGCAAAGTATTTTAGTAATTCTGTGACACCCTGCTAAACAGAATTAAAACTGGATAAATTCATTCTTATAGCAATATATATATATATATATATATATATATATATATAGTGAGCGGCTAAATTATGGAATACATTCAATAATTCTTAAATCGGCAACTTCAGAGAAAAATCCAGATACCCGTGGATTTTTGTTCTTAGACGCGCGGTTGTTTAGGTTATTAATTTATTCTTGAGGTTACCTATGTAAGCGTAATGACGCCATTGATGGTTTTCTTTAATGGAAAGGGGAGGTGTTGCAATGGAACTTCTGAGAGATCTTTTAATTATCTAATCAGTCGTAGCAATGGTTTTGAGTATTTGCGTTACGTATACAGGATGATTCAAGATTATTGTTGTTCTATAAAAATACAAGCGAACTAAAAAAGACAACTATTCAAAATTTGGTATGTAGACATGATTGGTCATGATCTATCTTTTAAAACTATTTTCAAAAGTGCAACGTTGCCACTTCTACCAGAAACCCAAGGCAACTTTGAAAATTCAAATTGAATACCTTGTATGTTATTGCATTTTCGGATTCTGCATAAAATTCTAAGCAACTTTTGTTAATATTTCCCTATACCCGTCTCTAAGCGTTACATAAATGACCTCTAAAATAAAATAATAATCTGACCAACCGCACACTTAAAAATAAAAATCGACTGGTTTCGGAATTTTTTTCTGATTTTATTTGGTTTGAAAGTTTTGTCATAATAATCTTTGGAAAAAAACTGATTCACTTCATATGTCGAGCAGTTTAGTATCAAGAATACAGAAATAATTCAGTTTAAAACTGACAACAAAAAGAAAGTAGCAAAAGAATAGATTTTTAGATATCGAGTTGGCACGAGTCAAATTTAAGACACTTACTACTTACTTCAGTGCTTAATGGGATTACATTGTAGGTATTTGTACTAAGTGAATAACTGATAATTAATTAATAATAATGGCACCATTAAGTGAAACACAACGAATTGAAGTATTAATTATGATTGGATGTGGAGATAAACCAGAACGCACCTACAAGTACGTAACTTGTTTAATATCCTGGTACACCTATCGGACAATCAACAGTTAGTAAAATTGAGAGAAAATTTAGGGGAACTGGTCACGTTAAACACATTACAAATGCTGGTCGTCTTGATGTGTTGTTAAGTTTGGTAGAAAATCCTCATAGTAGTTCCAGAGCAATTGCAGCTGATGAAGGCATTTCACAAAGGTCGGTGTTACGTGTACTTAAAAAGGAGAAATACCATCCGTATAAAATCCAGAATGTGCAGGAACTCAATAAAGATGATCCGGATCGCCGAATGCAGTTTTGTGAAGTCATGCAAGATGTAACCGCAACCCAGGATTCCTTCGTCAAATTCTTTTTTCGGATGAAGCTAGATTTTCCTTAAATGGTGTAACGCTCTCACGTGCCTTTGCGGTTTGACTGTTGAGGGCATTACTACTAATGAATAATTCTCACTTTTCCTTTTCTAGCTCAGTCGGAATTTTGTACTTGCAAAATAAGGATCAGGTTCGTTATTCAGGTTCTCAACACGTTGAACAAATAGATTACAAAGGTTCATATATATATATATATATATATATATATATATATATATATATATATATATATATATATATATATATATATATATATAACTTTATTTCCTATTTAGTTTACACTTCTATATTATATGGTTATTTAAATTATTAATGGATAGATACAGGTAAATGTACGATGTTACCAATTCAGGTCAACAAATTGTAACGTAACGCCACCTCCTCTTCGGTATCTGTTAATAGTACATACCTTACTTACCAGTGTGACTAAGTTAGGTGGTCCTTTGTTTCTGTAAATGAACCATTGAAGGTTTGGGGTTTAACGTTTTAGTTTGTCCTTAACTGTTTCAATTTTACTAACTGGTTATCTTGAAATAAATAAAAATTTTCTATTAGATAAGTTAAATACTTGAGAGTGCCGTTATCTACATCCAATGCTAATAATATTTCTAGTTCAATCATCTTAATGTATAATGTATTCTTGATTTTAAACTGCTCGACTTATAAGTGAATTTTATATTTTTCCAAAGATTATGAAAATAAACTTTCAATCTAAATTCAATTTAAAGAATTCCGAAACCAGTGAATTTTTTTTTAAGTGTGCGGTTGGTCAGATTATTTTTTATTTTAGAGGTCATTTATGTAACGCTTAGAGACGGGTATTTGGAAATATTTTTACAAGTTGCAAAAAATTTTATGCAGAATCCGAAAATGCAATAACATACAAGGTATAAAATTTGAATTTTCAAAGTTAAATTGTTTCTGGTAGAAGCGTCAACAATGCACGATTTGAAATAGTTTTAAAAGAAAGATCATGAATTGGTTTACATACCAAATCTTGGAATAGTTCAGGTTATTACGTTTTTAGGTGAGAACGGAGTAATCTTGAATTCACCTGTATACGTTATAATACTCAAAACTAGTTGCTACAACTGATTAGATAATTAAATTATCTCGCAAAAGTTCCATTGCAACGCGTTCCCTTTCCATTCCGAAAATCATCAATGACGGTATCTGGCGTATGGTAACCTTTGCAAGGTTTGTGTTAAGCTGTCTTAAATCGTTTGAAAAGTGATTTCCTCGAGTATCGGGAATTTCTCTGAGTTCTAAAAATAGGAATTCGTTCGGTAATTCCATAATTTAGCACTACCCTTCAAACTCCACAGTGTAGGTTTGTATAGGTGGATCTCCTTTGTTAGTAACCTGGGCAAACCACCCGTTAAACTAAACAATAGGATCTCGTCCGGTCAAATGGAATGTCGGGCAACTACCCTTCAAACTCCACAGTGTAGGTGTACGTCTAGTAACAGAAGAGTACGTCTAGTAACAGAAGAGTACGTCGCTTACAACCTTGCATATCCCTATCACCAGGTATCTCAACTTACGTACTTTCACCGTTCGATCTCTGCAACTCAAACCTTTTAACTTCGGTGATGCTATCAAGTCGCGGAGTCGCGATTTCTACTCGGACGGCGGTTACAAGCGGATGGTTTACAACAGGTAGCAGTCGGCGAGAACGCGACGATATAGCACACGGTTTCGATTCGAATTCTTCTGGTAGCGTGCTTCTCGTAAGCTTCTGGTAACGAGTGAGATTGAAAAGATTTCTTCTTCTTCTTCTGTAAGACTTAAGACTTTTGACTTCTTGACTTCTGACTTTAAGACTTTTTTTTAACACAAGACTAGACTAGACTCGACTAGACTCTTTTCAGCAGCGCGTGCCGCGTTTTTATATATAATTCGCGAGGGTGGTTACGAAACTTTTTTGGTGAGCTCCCGTAAGCCCGTATTGGTGGAAGATGCTCTGACGTATACAAACTGTTAAACGTTTTTGGGATTTTACGTCTAGAGGGAGGATGCATGATTAATTATTGTGCAATTTTATGCAACGTTATGAAATCTGTTTAACTTTTACTAGAACTTCTACGAATTTTTATAATGGCTTGCACCTGTGCATTTAGCACGTCACGTTATCTTACTAAATTCCGTGAATCAGCACTGGTATTTTACTTAGCAAATAATTAATCATGATACGAAAATTTTTATAAAGGACGGCGTCTTGCTAATTAACTTTGCGAACTAATTAAAAATAATAAAAAATCAGGATATCTGGTACAATGGTACACTGAATCGACAAAACTGTAGATATTGGAGTAAAGAGAATCCTCACTGGATGAATGAGTTACACACTCAGTAACCTCAAAAAGTGAATGTCTGGGAGGATAGTGGAGAACAGAATCATTGGTCCTTTTTCTTCGATGAAACTCTCACAGGGCACCGATATCTGGACTTCTTACAATATGAACTTATACCTGCCATTGCAGTAATTTTTCCAAATGAAAATGATCCTGATTTACCAAATGATAATGTATGGTTTCAGCAAGATGGTGCACCTCCTCACTATACACGTCCTGTTCGCGATTTTTTAAACATAACTTTTCCTGGTAGATGGATTGGTAGACGACGATCTATAGAGTGGCCCCCAAGATCTCCAGATCTTACACCTCTTGGTTTTTTTCTATGGGGCTATTTAAAATCTAAAGTATACGTCGAGAAACCACGAAATCTGGAAGATTTGAAAAATAGAATTAGATTAGAAATGCGTAAGATTAGTCCACAAATGATCCACAATGTTCACGCTTGTGGTCATCGGTTCAATTACTACCAAGAAGTAGGAGGGTGGCAATTTGAACATTTAAATTGAGTTACAAACAATTCTACAATGTTAAACAATTCTTTCTCTGTTTTGTGTTAATAGTAGATACTTACTTACCTGTGTCAATTAATTTAATTTTACATTTTCGTTTATTTGTAAATGACCATTGTTTGCAACGTGTAACGTAAGCAGTTTCCTTTTTTTTTCAATTTTACTAACTGTCGATTATCTAGATATAGGTTTGTTAGGATATTTTGTATTAGATAAGTTACATACTTGTAGTTGCGTTCCGGTTCTATCTCCACATGCAATCATAATTGATATTTCTTTTCGCTATCATTTTTAATGTGCTTACTGTATTCTTGATACTAAACTGCTGGACATATGAAGTGAATCGGTTTTTTCCAAAGATTATTATGACAGAACTTTCAAACCAAATAAAATCAGAAAAAATTCCAAAACCAGTCGATTTTTATTTGTGTGCGGTTGGTCAGATTATTATTTTATTTTAGAGGTCATTTATGTAACGCTTAGAGACGGGTATAGGAAATATTAACAAAAGTTGCTTAGAATTTTATGCAGAATCCGAAAATGCAATAACATACAGGGTATTCAATTTGAATTTTCAAAGTTGCCTTGGGTTTCTGGTAGAAGTGGCAACGTTGCACTTTTGAAAATGGTTTTAAAAGATCTATTATGTCTACATACCAAATTTGGATTAGTTGTCTTTTTAGTTCGCTTGTATTTTTATAGAACAACAATAATCTTGAATCACCCTGTATACGTAACGCAAGTACTCAAAACTATTGTTACAACTGATTAGATAATTAAAAGATCTCTTAAAGTTCCATTGCAACACCTACCCTTCATTAAAGAAAACCATCAATGACGTCATCACGCTTACATAGGTAACCTCAAAAATAAATTAATAACCTGAACAACCACTTATAAAAATAAAAACCGACGGTATCAGGATTTTCTCTGACGTTGCCGATTTAAGAATTATTGAATTTATTCCATAATTTAGCCGCTCACGGTATATATATATATATATATATATATATATATATATATATATATATATATATATATATATATATATACACGTGTCCAGGATAAAATGTCCAGCGTGTCTCACGGTGACGGTTAATGACAATTATTTCAGAGACTACTTCGGTTGGAGATTTGAAAACTTGGGCAACAATGTTTTCGAACATGCCCTACTGAAATAAAATAATGGCACCCATGTAACACTTCGGGTTATGCCGGAGGAGAAATGGATCTTAAGTAACTTTTAGTTGGACTTTTATCAAGTTTCCCCGATTCCTAAAGTTATAAGATATTTATTATTTTTTCGAAAATATTAAAAGAAACACGAATTAAAATACGTGTATTTTACAGTATAAAAGAGAGCTTAATTGTTTATAGGCTGGTGAAAATTTATTAACGGTTTAATTAAACTCACACATTCATAAGCCGCTTTCTTCAAATGACACACCCTGTATGTTTTTCAATCTCCTGATACAAAGTTTTATTTTTTTTCGAACGATTAAGATTTCGTATACCTATCTCTTTAACTGTTCAAGTTATCTACCGTTTTTTGTGTAATCAGCTAAAATCCTTGCAAGGAATTACATTTCTTGCAAGGATGGGTATGAAATTCTTAGCGAAACTCTAAAACAAACAACTAAGTTGGCACCAATTATTTGTTGTTACGTATTACATGCTTATATTTTAAATATATTATTTATTCACTAACGTTCCAATGGGATTATAAACAGAGCATGTGCAGCTTTTAATGATACATATCCCAATTTGCCACCAATGAGTAGAAAAAAATTATGAAGAATTGTAAAAAATCAACTAGAGTATGGCCGAATTAGTGCATTAGTCTATTTTAATGTTAATTCAGAATGCTTAACTCGTGCCGCAGCATATGATTTAGGCATTTCGCTAGCATCCATTCACAGAATACTAAGAATGCATCCATACAAATTTAAGGTACATTCTGCTCTTCAACCGAGTGATGCCGTCCAACGTGTACAACTTTGTGAAATGATGTTAATGCAATATCAAAAAAATCAAAATTTACGAGTGAAGTAGAAATCATACTCATTTATGGTAATATGAAAATCCTTATATTATCCAGGAAAGAAACCTTCAAAATTAATTTTGTGCAAATTCTTCTGATCTAA
Source organism: Vesta saturnalis (assembly GCA_036346205.1). Classification (NCBI taxonomy): domain Eukaryota; kingdom Metazoa; phylum Arthropoda; class Insecta; order Coleoptera; family Lampyridae; genus Vesta; species Vesta saturnalis. The sequence goes on from JARFJB010002068.1 coordinate 416,168, forward strand.
TTAAAGATAATCAGATTGCTTTCCATATCTACAAAGAAAATTTAATTCCCGACAACGGGCAGATTTGCTAGGTGATATACCTTTAGACAAACTAAGGAACTGTTGGTAGCAAGTAGACGGGGTTGCATTTCACTGTCATAAGCAAACCATCAACAGATGACTGAAATGTTTGAAGATACATGGATGATACACCTAGGATAGTGGCGTTGACCAGTGTGGTCCCCCGATGGGAGTAATGAAGCAAAGAGTTTATTCTACACCCATAGTTTCAAAAGAAGATTTGATTGCTGGAATACGAGGAGCGTTCCATGAATTTCCTGCAGATGAAATAGAAAAAGCGGTAACTGATGGTGTCATCTCTGGAATCCACGAGCGTTTATCTGCTAATGCAGGTCATATTGAATATTTATGACTTTTTTAATTCGTTTTTACCTTCCAACCTACATTTACATGTGCAGATACAGAAGATTATGTAATCGGCTTCTTTTTACTATCGCTAAATCGACTTAACTTATTTTACAACGTTTGACAAAATTTCGCCAAAATCGGCCATGTCAGTGCGCACGAGTATGTGTGCGCGTGTGTGTGGTGGGTGGGTGGATCGCGCGTGCGTGCGTACGTGCGTGCGTGGGTGCGTGTGCGTGTGTGTGTGTGTGTGGTGTGTATGTGTGTGTGTGGGCGCGCGTGTGTGTTTTCGAGCAGCCTAGGTTTAATTATTTGTAACACTGGAAAGCATGTTTACCCTACTCAAGGTTCTGTTTCTTTGCTTCACATTGAGATTATTTTGAATATGATAATTGACCTATTATATATGAAATCAGAATACAATAGCAATTTTTTCTAGTCACTTAAAAACAAGAAACGATAAATATACAGAAAAATCAAGTTACCAGACTGAAAGAAATAATTATAAATAAAAAAACTATACATCTGGTTGTATCGGGTAGGAAAAGCATTTCTCATTCGACAACGGAAATGAGGCACTTTAACTAAAATGCATCACTTTGTACACGAGTGTACATAAATATTATTTCCACTTTATCCTATTTTTAACAGTATCTCCGAAATCCAAAGATAGAACTAAATTCAATAGTAACAGGAGTCATTAATAAACTTTGATCATATTGAACAAGGCATCAAATGAATACTCTAAGGGTTTAGTAACCAAATAAAAAATGATAAAAAGGGAAAACGCCACATGGGTTTTCGTTTGTCGCTACAAGTACCTGTCATAGTATATAATGGTTCATAATTGTACGAAACATGCTTTTCAGGTAAGTATGTCCACTTTTAATTTAAATGGATCTGGATATTTATTTATAAGTAGGGTGAAAATGATGGTAAAGTAACGTACTCTGATGTACTTATATACAGGGTGAGTCACGACGGACGCGACGGGGTTTTATGAGAAAACTATTTTTTATTTTTGTTGGAGGGACATTGTGTAGTTCCATTAAGGCTACATTTTAAAGTAATTTCAAATATACCAGGTGCTTAAAAAATAGTGGCATATCAAAGTTGTTTTCTTAATGGAATGCCCTATATTTTATCACATTTTTTAAGTAAGTATGAAAAATAAGATAGACTTTCATTAGGATTCCCTATACCTAAATACAGAGCGTATTGATTTATTTTCAATATACTATACTGGGTGTTCAGATTTCTCAGTTATATTATTAATACACTCAAGCTATATCTTCCTTGTCTCAAATGAAACCCTGTATATTTTAGATCTGTCATGTGGCCATTTCAATGATCTTCCAAAAAGTACTAAGGTAATTTTGAAATTTAAAATTTTTTATGGGATTTACGGCGTAACTGTTTTTACAAATAATGTTTGTCAATTATTTTTTTAATCAACCAATTATCAAAGATATTTCTTCTTTTGTGTGTATGTGTACACATATTTCAAGTTAGTATGCAATAATTTTTAATTAAAATATTACTTATGAAGATATGTATATTGTAATGACAAAAAACGATGCTACCAAGCTGAATTCTAATCTAGTGTGCTATTGTCAAAATGACAAATATTATGAATTAACAGTACGTCAGTATAATTGGATATTAATTATTTGCAATGTATGGTGAATATCAAATAATTATTGTAATTTAAAATGGTTTATTCGAAGCAGGAAAAAATGATATGATTTGAACTATTGGCGAATCTTATGGAAATTTTTTATTGGCTTCAAGAGTACGAAGGAAGTTACACCAACCGCATTCATCCAAATAAAAAGTACTAGAGGGTTGTTGCAAACGTTTCGTGGAACAAGAAGTGTCGCTTACCCGAAACAGGAAAAAACAAAAGTGGTTACCAGTAACGAAAATAACGAGCTTTTGGTATTAGGTTCCGTGCTTGATAATCCAAATACCAGTACTAGAATAATTGCGAGAGAACCAGGCATTAGTCAATCAAGTGTCTCCAGAATTTTAAGGAAACACAAATACCATCAATATCATATTCAACTTCATCAAAATTTGTATGAAACAGATTTTAAAAGGCAAATTGCTTTTTGTTTAACAATCCTCGAAAAAATGGGCGAAGAGGATAATTGTGATCAATACGTGTTGTTTACCGATGAGGTAACATTTCATAATAATGACCATGTCAATCTTCATAACTACCATTATTATAATACCGAAGATAAGCATTTCTTGCATACGATGGAGTATTAATGTGTATGGTAGAACTATTGGCGAGAAGTTATTGGTCCATATTTCTTCGACGGCACTTTAAATGGCGCAAATTCTTAAACTTTTTAAAAAATGACCTGTAATCTTAACGGGTGTCTGTAAATAACATTTGATTTGCTTATCAACAAAAATAGAATTGTTTAGATATTTAAAAAAAAGGTGTTGCTTCAATCCGGAAAATAAATAATGTAATCTCAGATGATCTCTTAAAACTAATGTTAGTGATTCTTAATTAACTGCCTTAAACTAAAATGTGAATTAATTAACAATATTATGAAGTAATTTGCTGTCGATCCATCACTTTAAATTTATTGCGCAATTTTAATGGAAGTTGAAGTAAAGATTGATATGCTGGTAATAATAAATAATAAATATATAGAAATTTCTTTATAACCTTCCAAACTGAATTGTTTTTGTATGGTTCAAAGTAAAATTTGGTAATTGAAATCCCACTTCGTAGTAGTAAAGGCTATTGCATCATCTTGCAACGTTAACGCTAAAATAAAATTAAACCCAAAGTAAAAATAAGTGGTAAGAGTGTAAGTAAAATTGCCATATAACTGTGGCACTCTTAATAAAAAATTTAAACAAAGCGGAAATGGCTTCTACTTAAATACGTAGTTCAAGCAATGAATGAAGGACGCTCAAAGTAACCCTGCGCAATGGCCGAAAATGACTCGAAGCGAGAAAGGGATATGCAGACGAATAATACTTCAAATAATTTATGAAAAGAACTATATAGACATTTTTTTACGCCAATAAGGTATGCAACTAACGCTACACGGAATGTACTAAATTGCCAATATGAACTTAAATTTAAAACATACATAAAAAGGTTTGTTACAGACTTAGGGCTACTTTTAAAAAATATTCCATTATACATCAGACAAAAAATATGGTTACAATTAGATGGTGCTCTTGCACATTTTTCGCGGCGTGTAGGGAATATTTAGACCGAAAATTTCATAACAAATGGATCGAGAGTGGTTGCCCAATTAACTGGCCTCCTAAATATCCAGACCTCACCCGATGGATTTCTTTTTATTGGGATATATTAAAAATGTAGCGTATGATCTCCTACTACTGCAGAAGACATGATAGACCGAATTAAAAATGCATTAGGAACGGTCACTCCTGTTATGTTGCAAAATGTAAGATGTTTGCTTGAAAAAGATGGCAGTCATTTCGAGCATTTATTATAGAAGTTATGTTAAATTCTTAAGAATAATAATATTATTTAATATATTCGTGATAATGAATGTATTAATAATACACCCAGTATAGTATTTGTCGCAATTAAATTGCCATATAAATCAACGAAATGGTCTATTTTTGAGATCCTGAAGCAGTTTTAACAAAATTAGTTTCGTTTGGTAGCTATTAATTTCTTTCCAAAACCTTGCAATTTAAGAAAAATCAAAATAAATCGAAACGCTCTGTATTTAGGTGTTGGGAACCGTAACGAAAGTCTATCTTGTTTTTCATACTTAATTCAAAAATGTTATAAAATATAGGGCATTTCATTTAAAAAAATATAACTTTGATATGCCACTCTTTTTTGAAGTGCTCTATCGCTGTAACAAAAATCAAATAATACATCCAAATACTCATAAAACCCCGCCCTGTCCGTCGTGACTCACCCTGTATATACAGGGTGAATATTTGGGTTGGAAACCTCATATTATCTACGTTAGACAACGTTTAGACAAAAAACTCCAAGATACGTCAAATTTTAAATTCAGTTCTGCTTTTATTTAAGATAACCATCGGTATATGACGTCATGATGATCTCGTGATGACGTCATCAATTTTTTCTAAATAGAAACCCGTATTTTTTCTATCGTATTTAAATACACAGTTGAATTCTAAAAACCGCAGTATATAAAAATTTGATAAATGAGTTGCTCAAATTGAGATCCTCCCATTTCTTGACAGTAAGCCAACCTTTACTTGAATTCTCACAACACTTTTCAATGTAATATTAGAATCAAACAAGATTTGCAAGTATTATTATTAAATTGAATATGGAATGTTACGTTTAATTTTCAATTTTCTCTAAATTTGTTAAATTATGTAAAAGTTTGTATCTTATGACGTGATAATTGTGGTTAGACCTGTATTTCCAATAAAATTGCTAAAACGATGTAGTCTAATTTTTGAGTTAGTTTTAAATTTATTTCTGTTACTAGATACTTCTGAAAAATTTCATTCAAACCTTGCAATATTAGAATCATTGATGAATTGAAGGTTTTAAGTGTCAAGTTTGAGTATGAATGTCTACGTTAATTTTCAATTTTATATAGATTTTTATTAATTAATCGCCCTATATCGAAGGTATGCTGTAAAATATTATTGGCCATCAAAATCTAAAATAGTCTAAGCATACTTTTACAGTTATTTTGTCTACCTCTATTATTCTCGATTGCACGGATTTAGACAACAACCAATTGCAAAGTTTTAATTCAGTTGGGCTAGCATTCTCTATCTTTGAGGTAAATATCGTATATGAGTCATAATTTATGCTCATCAATTTATTTAATAGCCTATTTCTATCTACCTTAATGATTACTCGTTGAATTTGCAACTGACCGCGAAATTTGGATTGCTTATTGGTCTCCAGTTTCTTGCAGTAGTTCAACTTCCTGATGTACGCTTACGGGTCAAAAATTACTCTTGAAGTTGAAGTAGTATTACGCAGTTTTGTAGGTTCGTTGTGGTTCAGAAAAACATACGATTAAGCTTCTGGCGCCCTTAATTCTTTTTGTCTTGGCAACTGTCGTTGACCCACGAGCCATACCGACTCAAGCAGCTAGCCACGAATCTTTTGTGTCATCCACCAATAAGCTGCAAGTGTATGTCCCTCTTTCTTCGTTAGCACTTCTTTTTCTTTCTGTGGTAACAGGATCAATAAGTAAAGAGCAGTGCACTATGAACTTGACGTGGCTATATTGATTATAATCTAAAGGAACTAACATTTACACAACTTAATTTATTTTTATCTAGATAGTATTGCAAAGTTAACACTTCATTAATGTTTACTTCCTGTTTGACATAAGTTTCAATCAAAATTTTAATTTAATTTATTATTTTAAACCAACGTGAAGTATACAATATGGTGCGAAAATTAAGTGAAAACTAAAAATTGAAATATTAACTTTAAGCGGTGTGATGGCTTGATTCGAACATTTTCCGAGGTATCCAATATATTAAATAACAAATGTCCACATACAGAGAGAGCCAGTTACGAAATCAGGCATTTCCAAGATACTGAAAAAGTTTAAGCAATATGCTACAAATTGTTTTTTTTTTGTCGAAAAAGAGTATCAGAAGATGTACAATCAGATATACTAATCGATGCGCAAGACAATCCACATGTGAGTTCCCAAATTTTGGTCTTCAGTCATGACATCATTCATAGGTCAGTTTTTACTTACATGAAAAAAAATAAATGTCACTCCTACAAAACAATTTAGTTCAGGACTTAAACAAGGATGATCCTGACCGCAGATTAGAACATGATGGACCGGTGTAATTAAAATCCGCTTTTTGTTAAGAATAACGTTCTTTCCGATGAAGCCAAATTTTGTGCATACGGCACCATCAATAGACAAAATTGTCGATATTGGGCACCTAGAAATCCTCACTGGATGATGGAAATCCATACTCAATTCCCTCAACACGGTGACGTGTGGGCGGGAATTATTGGCAACAGAATCATCAGCCCGTCTTTCATAGACGGAAATCTTACTGGTGCAAATACTTAGACATGTTAAGGCAGCACATAGTACAAGGTTTCAGGCCGCTGTTCCCAAATGGTAATAACGCGAACGTACCAAATGAAACTTTATGGGGCTAGCATCCCCATTAGGATACGAACGTTCGTCATTGAAATAATCCCAAATCAATGAACTGGGAGAAAGGGTTTATAGAATGGCCAGCTAGGTCTCCAGATCTTACTCCACTGAATTTTTTTTGTGGTGTTATTTAAAGTCGAAAATATACGTCAGTCGACTCAATAATATTGAAGAATTTAAACATAGAATTCGTGATGAAATGATAACTATTCGAACTGATACGCTTGAAGAAGTATTTCGAGCGTTCAAGGAAAGGTTGGCTTACTGTCAAGAAGTGGGCGGTTTCAGTGCCTTTGTCTCTGTTATTTCAAATTATATTGAGATGTTAGAATTAGGCATAATAAAGGGGCTAGAGTTTATTGAGTTTGAATTCTTTATAGTAGGCAAGTTAAATAAAATTGAGGAAGTATACAGTTCGTTTTGAAAGAAAAAATAGTGTTTGAGTGCAAAAATATGGTTTCGATGTAACAAAACAGGCTTTGTGAGGTATGCACAAGGTTGTTATATTCCTAAAAGCAATGAGCTATACCAGTAACATGTGAGAAAGGTCAACACGATTCATATTAGTGTGTACGATTAGTTTCGTGTAACATATTTAAGTAATTTCACATTTTAATCAATGAATTTAAGCGTTTAAACACATAACAGATATTGATCACATGAAGTATGATAATAATAATATGTAGAACATGTATAGTATTAGGTACAATGCGTAAACTCTATGAGCTATAAAAAAGGGTGATGGTACGAACACAGTATATTAATCATTCACAGACAAAGTGTTTAAAACGTGCATAAGAAGTGGTAGTGACTAAGAACATGAACAACATTTGTGCAGTGTGATATTTAATATATAATTGAAAATTTTATACAAAAATTCACAAAAATCGTTAAACAATATGAAAATGTGAAATGACAAAATTAAGAACTATGGAGTACAAATAAACAGTATTTGTGTTAGAGACAGATATAAGAACACATTTTATGAACATTTCAAGTGTTACAGACGTATAATACGCAAATTAAAAGTAAACTTATATTAAGTTAGGTTAAGTACTATATTTAAGAATTTTACAAAATTATAGTTTTTATAGGATAATATAAGTTTAGAATAAATTATAAAAACATATAAAAGTTGGGTTAACTACTTAAGATATAGATATGAAAGTGGAAATTTTGTTAAAACTAAGTAAAATGGGTTGAAATAGATGTATTCTGATACAGTTTTTTATGTGTAATTTGAATATGTAATTAGTTGAGTTGTAAAATATAAAATTTTTTAGATATTAGTAAATTTAGATTTGCTTGTGAGGTGTCATTTTATGCGGAAAGTTGTCCTGATTCAAAATTTGTATTTAAAAATCAAATCCGATTTGATTTAAAAAAGATATAGCATAATTTATGTTTTACTTAATTTAACAATTTTGTTTAGACCAATCAGGTGCTAGAATCTTTTGTGTGTAATGTAGGAAAAAAATTGAAAATTTGGTATCTAGGAGAGAAGTATAAAAGGAATTGCTCCTGCTCTCTAACTCTCTTACTGAAAAAAAGTCAGTGTTAGTGTTGTTTGTGTTAACATGTAAGTTACAATTTTCGTTAACATTATCGGATTTGAAACGCATTCAACGTAGAGTTGAGATATCAGAAACAATTGTATTAACCTATAACAAAATTTAAAACTAAGGTTACCGATTATATTAAAACCTATCCCCTAATGGTTAAATCAATTTAATTATTTATTTTCACGTATTAACCATTACAATATATATATATATATATATATATATATATATATATATATATATATATATGTATGTATTTGAAAAATATAAATTACCAAAAATTAGAAAAAAATTGAAATGAAGGTCATTTTTTCGACCAAGTAGAAGCGAATTTTGCGTATACTAATATACTAATTAAAAATCAAGTATGGAAAAAGAAACATGCATAGTTTCCCATATTTAAATAAGAATATAGCATGCACACAAAACATAATCTAAATTATAATACCTACATTTAACAAAAACACATTATGAGACTTCAATAATTAACATTTTAGCATATCGAAGCAAAAGGTTTTATATAAATCTTCTCAAATTTCCGTAGAAAGCTGTGCTGATGCTTGAATACGAGCCTAATTCTTGATTTCACTCTTCTATATATAAAGTTGGTAGAATTTTATAAAAAACCAAAAAAAATTTAAATCGCATGCAGGAAAACCTTGTCGAGAATGTAAACAGTAAGTTTAGTAAAATTAGTTCATAAGCTCAATAGTATTTTACTGTCGCTAAATAGTTGGCAACAGAGATCATTAATTATGCTGTACTAAACCTCAGTCAGAACGGACCGTTTTATTACCCACTAAGAAGATGGTATCATATTTATTATATTTATCTGTAAATAGTTAACCAATTTTACGTTGCTGTATGGTGGGTTGCATATGCAATTGCTTTGATGGGAGGGTTTATGAATAAACAAATTCTAAGAATTTTTAATTTTATTATTACATTTTAACAATTTGGTTTAAAAATTTCCCTTTACGCCTTTGTGGTAAAAATTGATTATTGATTTAATTATAGAATTGCTTACCATTTTGTGAATGTGACTACTTATTCTTTTCACCTACCATATGTAAAAATGAATCATATCAACGCTAAGAATATGACAGAAAGTAATGCTTATCGTCCCTTGGGCTGAATCAAAACAACACGATTTTGTAGTTTTTCACTGTCTTGATACCTTTGACTGTCACTTGCGTACTTTGACGTTTCACATAAATTTTCATTAAACGTCAATGTAAATCAAAATTTGAAACTAAGAGAACGAAACTGTAAAATAATGATACGTCCTGATTCTGAATAATTGCGATTGTGTGAATTAGTGAAAATGAATAGTAATTCAGACAGTAATGAATAATACGAATACTCTACCAAACTTGCAAGAAGAAGCTAGCAATGTTTCGTTAAATTTGTTACCTACAAAGCCGAGACAACAGTACGAAAAGTACCTATTTTTAGTTTTTTTGGTAGGCGAAAAACAGTTGTGTGTCACACTTGCAGCTAATAGCCGCGGGCTGCTAAAGCTCATTTGCTGCCCTTGTGACACAATATACTATATAGATGTGTAAGAGCATAAGTTAAAGGTTTGTTTACCATATGTATGTATACGAATTATGCGTTTTTCGATTTACCCGTTAGGGGGTGGTTACCGCCTTATTTAATGTCTTATGAATTTGGGCCTTCTTTTTCCTGCTGTTGCTAAGCATCTACAATACAATTGGGCATCTCTTACTCACCTACGTTAGAATATAGGCTTCTATGCAAAAGCGAAACACAGCCAATCGCGTCGAAACTTTGTCGAACGTCGTTAAGTGAGGTAATAATTCGATTTAGCCATAATGAAAATACTGTCCATTGCATAAGATTCTCTACCTACACATGTATATGTAGATTGAAAGATAACAACATACAGACGATATTGAAGACAGTCAAGAAAACATTAGCTATACTACCGAACACAGAAGCCAAGGTGGCGTTGGAGGAACAATAGTATATAAGATACGCAGACTGAAACAACACATTCATCCACCAGACCAACCTCAACCCAATACTGGAAGAGAGGAACGCGGTAACAAAGAACAAACCTACACCGTTGCCGGCACGTCACAAAGAAAATTTCACACAACATCGACTTTAATACAATTAAGATGCTAGAGAACAAAGAACTCAATCCGTGTGGTATATTACGGGAAGAAATCGAATTAGAAAAGCATCAGCAGAACTTAAACACTACACTGTATGTCAGAAGTTAATTACGGGTTATTTATAAGCCTAATCGCTCTTTTTTGAATACAATCAACAATGTCGGGAGTGTATTGGGGAGTGCTAACCCAGAGGTTATTATGTTCCAGACGAAGCCGAATTTTGGCCTTATACAGCATAAAAAGTTGTAATGATCCTGCAGATCCTTCCTAAAAATTCAAATCCTTGTCAATAAATTCCTCCAAACTTATTTCCTATTTTCTTCCACAACTGCATTTATATGATTTAAAACATATTATCAGCTGTTCCCACTCTACCCATTATCTTCCAAAATCCCTATATAAACACTGCCTTCCCATCCAACTAAACACTTGACACTTTGCGTTCATACCTTACTTTCATTTTATAATTATTATTCCAGTATTATTGCTCATATCCTGAATTCTCCTTATTATATCCTTTCCTTAATTAGTTATACTTTAAGAGTATGCTAAGTCTATACTAACCCTGCCTGAACCTACCTGATTCATCAGCCCTGCATTACATTCCGTCCCACAATCCACCTGTTACATTCATCTAACCTGACACCGATTCCTGTTCATATTACATCCATTACTAGTCACAATACGTATACAAACTTATTGTGGGTCCTGGCCCCGATTTGGGTATACGTCAAGAAGTTGATTGTGTGAAATCAGACGGAGGGCTGTACACCCCGAATGGTTATACACAACTAGCTACCCCTGTTTCATCATTACCTTTATTAACCAAACCAGAGATTTATCACTATAAACTTGTTGAAGGTGCAAGCCGCGACAAGGATAGGGGTAGACATCCTAGAGATTATAGAGGAGTGACGGTGGTATTGCCCCGAAACATCCTCTATGATCACGAACAAGGTTATTCCCTGAAACTGCCCCTTTGACGGTTTAGGCTTGTGCCCCGAAAAAGGATTTCCTAACCAGAAATATTCATTTGCTGTCCCCTGTATACCCTAATATAAATAACGTCGCCATCCCTTACAATAAATTCTCCCTGCTATCACCCACATACACCCCAGATCAGATTTGCTCCTTTAATTACCGGTTCATACAATCGCCTCCCACAAACTCACTCACCCACCACCTTTTATTTCTCCCCATATAATAACCCTTCCCTTAAGTAAACAATTTATCTTCCACCTGAACCACCCTTGTTTACTTTTAAATAGTAGGGGGACCTTACATTTTACTTAAATCAAATTTCCTACTTACCCCGTATATAACCACCTCCTGATTACCGTACTCCACCAGCATTTCACATTAATTAAGTAATATCACTAATAATTAACCAAACACATAAACTTTCCGGTATACCACGTTTTGAACATCTGTTTTTTAGAATTAATAAACAACCATCAAAGGAAGGTGGGAAACCAGGATAGACCAGCCGCGTAGGCGTTTATAAAAAGAAAACCCGCAAGAATAATTGACATATTTTTAATAGTATTTTAGTGTATTATATAACCAGTTAATTTCAGTTTCGTTATTTATTTGTTTTGTATTAGCATCAATATTATAATTTCTGTTTTGATTTGTAAATAAACCATTCTTGTATGTAACGTTTGTAGAAATTAGATAGGCAACCCAACATACGTCTAGGTATACATCTTAGTCTGAACCCCCTTTTTTTGAGAAAGTTCTCATGTTCAGAAATTTGAGTCTACAAGTTGTAAAATAAGACAGTTACAACCAATAAAAGACCGGTGGCTTCAGCCAGAACCAGGAAGCATTACAAAGTTGTCGCGAGGTGAAGTACTGATTAGATCTGTACAAAAGATCCTATTCCACGAGCAGCTGTTTGGTAGCCCAACCCATGATAAATTTGAATATACCGTCATTCCTAACATAGTAATAGAGCCTGAACACTTAATATCTGAACTATTCATGCCTGCAACAAGAAATAATCAATTTTTTTACGGCGGACACAAGGTAACACCGAATTTTACTAAAATTTAATTTAACTAGATTATTGCTTCCCCATTTGAGAATACGTTGAATGTTTTTGTTGATTGAAATTGCTATTTCAGCTTTAATGTCTTGACTTGAGATAGAAGGCGGATTACCATTATCAGTAGACTGAGATGAACTACAACAGCAAAACAATTGATCGACTTAGTTGTTGAAGAAGTAAGATCATTTACATATAGCAGAAAAAGTGTAGGCGCTATAACTGATCACTGTGGCAAGCCCGGATTAATGTGAACGTATTTTAAAAAGAAGTCATTAGCTACAACAGGTATTCGTGTTTTGTCAAGAAAACTAGAAACCGAATTGCTGAGCGTATCATTTAACCCAAACGAGGTGAGTTTGGCAAGTAAACACTTATGCTAAACTTGGTGAAATGTCTTTGAGATATCTAAAGCTACTACAATTGTTTCATCGGATTGTTCTAATGTATTGTTCCAAACTTGGGTCACATATGAAAGAAGATCATCTGTTGAACAACCCTGCCTAAACCCATATTGGTGGTCACTAATCGGTCGGTAGTTTCAGGGATCGCTCTTATCGCCTTTTTTAGGAATATGTTGAACATTTGTTAACTTCCATGATGAGGAGTGTTGTTCAGAAAACATTTAAATCGAATAGGGCTTAGATAGAGCCGGTACTAGTTCGGAGGACGACGAAAGCTGCAATACCGTTTGGGCCAGTCGCTTTATTGAGATCAAGCGTAGCAATAATCTTTAGCTTTATCCACAGAATCAAGAACTACAGATTCCTCAACCGATGTCGGGGGGGTGGGGGGGTGGGGGGGATGAGGATGTACAAACATTTTTACTGATGGTTTTAGCTAAAGACAAAATTGCCCGAAGGAGATGTAGCTAGTTCATTACTGTTCAAGCAACTTTTTAGCTTTAGTGATAATACTTTTGTAGGTATTTTTAACACCAACGTAGTCTGCATGACTCTCGATCGTTTTATTAGATTTCTACTGATTATAAGATTTATTTTTAAAGATATTGCATCAGCACAAGCTTTATTGAACCAGGGTTGGTAACGTGAATTACCTATAGGATTTTTTTTTGGAATGTATAACCCCACGCCCATAAGGATTGTTTCAGATACTGAAAGAGCAATGTCCGAAGAATAGGACGGCTTAAAAAAATATTCACTCCATAAAAAGGTTACAAGGAACTCACGTATATCACTCCATTCGGTTGACTTAAAACACCACAAGGTTTTACCGGTGTTGCGAACCACAGAGGAACTTGAGGCAGTATAAGTTATTTTTATTAAATAATAGCCAGATATACATAAACAAGTAGGATTGATGTAAGAAAACAATCTAGAATGTGTGGAGTATGATTAGGGTTATCAGGAATTCTTGTGGATTTAGAAATCATTTGTGTGGGATCACAAAAATAGCAAATGTTTCTGCACTATGACCAGCAGGACAAAAATGGAAGCCAATTAGAGTTATGAACATTCAAATACTTCACAATTGAGATATTGCAAGATGCAAACTGGGACAGAAGATAGTCTTTCAAACTTTGGGCGTTTTCGATTTCTACAGCTTCGCTTATTTTTTTGGTTGGATGTCCTCCGAATGCTTCTGGTCTTTTCAAAGCTGATGTGCAATGTCGACTGAGCCTGTGCTAACTGTGAAGCAGTGGTGATTTTCCTTACTGTTGATCAATGTTCTTCTAAGCTAGCACTGCTTTGCATGTTTGTCTCCACAAGGAATCCTATATATTTTCTAACCTTCTAAGTTGATTTTTGTTTTTGGGTTAGGCAATATGGCTCCGATTTTTTCATGCGTCTTAAATATCATTTTGATGTTGTGTTTTTTAAGAATCCTGCTAATCTGGTTTGTTGTTCCCTTTATATATCGTAAGAATACATGTTTTGTTTGATTCTCCTCTTTTTCTTTATTTTTCTTCTTTGATTGATACTCACTTTGGATGTGTTTTTTGGTGAATTTGTTTTGTAATAAAGTTTACTTTAGTGTTTTGATTTCTTCATGTATGTTTTGATGGTCTGCAAGCCACTTGGATCTCGTAATTAGTGTTTTGGCCCTACAGAAACAAATTACTCACTTTCATGCGGAAACAGACACAATGTTAATGACGGAAAAACTATAACGAAAATTCGAGACGCTGCACATTTAATTAAAATCAAGTTCAAAATCGACACAAATTGAACATAACAAAGCGGTACACAACATGTGTAAAGCAGAACTATGTGAGACAGCAAAAACACAGACAACAAAGAGTCAATTATGTGCTAGCATTAGGACAACTCTCAACGGAAGGCATTATCTACAGTATTGAATCATCGATTACAAACATGAAAGGAGACCCAGAGAAAAAAAATACGCCAAGAAGTGACCAGAGAACGGAGGAATGTACAACTACCAAAGAGGAACTTAACTGGAGAAGAAGTCAAAGCATTAATAACTTAAAAACAGTCGTTATTGGTGTCGAGGACTACAATAATAAGGTAAACCATATTCTTCAAGACCCAACATTCCAAACGATGATGACAGATTTTACAACATAATTGGAAAAAACGACAAAAATGAAAACAAAGAACCCCAAGATCGACCCAAAAATTCAACAAGTACTGATACCATATGAGAAGCTATCAAAATGCCCGAAATTCTATGGGTTACCAAGATCCACATATTGGAGGAACCAATAGTGAAAGTAATCTGATCATCTTTACAAAAAGTTGTAAGATACATCTGCAAACAGCTGCAGTCTTACACCGAAAAGTCAGAATCATAGGTGACTCGTTCGAGCTATTTTATAAGTCTAAAAGGAGTTAACCAAGACGATCTATTAATTAGTTTCGATGTCGTGTCACTATTCATCAACGTGCCGATCAAGGTCGCAATCGACATAATTAAAACGATGTACTATAGGTATAGAGGTAGAGGCATTTAAGCTAAGTGTGTTAAAATTCCTTTGTTTAAATATAATTAAGAGCTACATTCTAGAGAGCATAAAGTTCCTTACAACTACATAAACTTTCGTAACTGTAAACATTTTGTGCTCAAAGTAACTGCGCCATATTCAAGGTTTCTGTGTATCACTTATGTTTAAGGTTTACTTAAACTTTTAATAATGAAAAAAAGGAGTCTTTACAAAATCTGTCAGGTAAAAGAGTGATCACAGCCTTACTAAGGCGAAGTTGTGTTTTGTCTAATAAAAATTAAAACATATGTTACTGACCTATCGTTTCTAGTCGAAATCAGGTATTTTACTGACATTTCCGTTACAGTTTTGTGTTTTTTGGATTCCCTTCTAAATTTTTTTTCTTCTTTGAAATAAACCATATCTTAACAGTACGGTCCTGCAATGCACTATAAGAATAATTATTAACTTATCTATTTTCTACTGACCTATTTACGTTTATACCTTACACTTATGTAAATATTAATGTACATTGTTGAATTTAACTAAAGCTAAATGTTTGAGTTTGTTTACAATTATAATAACAGCCTTTAATTACATAAGAATTGGATTGATGGTAATAAACTATTCTGTTTATTTCTTCATTTTTGGCTCTTAATGAGTAATAATAGTCACGGACTACTGATTTTTTGTCTTTTGATAACATTTGGTTTGATATATATATATATATATATATATATATATATATATATATATATATATATATATATATATATATATATATATATCGGAAGATCCTGGCTTTATTATTAAAAATTAAAAAATGTTATAGCGCCGATCTATATCAGACTTAGATGTGCTCGAATAAAAATAGTTTCATCTCTATAGGGTGTTCCATAATTGCAGGACCGGACTCAGCTTTGTTTTGTTAAATAGAACCCTATATTTATTTAATTTTATTATTATTTGGCTTGTTGAATGCTAAAAAACGGTTTTTACATTTATTTTGTGGCGTTGCCAAGTTAAAGCATTTTTTCTTTAAAAAAGTGAAAATTTATACCTTTACTTAAATTGTTCTGAAGACTTTAATATTAACAGTAGAACTGTAACGTTTTGCAGACGGGTAAACAAGACCTTGCTCTATCTTTTGACCTTCACACTTTCTGATTATACTATACTGGGCGTTTACAAAATATGGTCAATTTTTGCAAATTTGAAATGACCATAACTTTTGTTTTTTAAATGGAGCACCCTGTATTTTATCATGTCATCATGTTCTGTTTTTAATTCTCTTACTTTTTTTATTAAGCATATAATATACCTAACGTTACGCGTTCTCGAAATATTTAAGATTTGTTGCAAAATTAATAAAATAATCATGGCTTTTGCTTTGAATATTTACAAATCGTAAATGTCTTGTTGACAATATGGTCCAATAAACACTAATGGACAAAGGTTTACTTCTTATTCGAGTTTTTAAAACCATAATTTTATAATATGGCAATAACTGTAAAAAGGGCATCCAGTAGGCCTGCGATTTATAATTCCTGACGTTTGGCTTAAACGTCATTCACTAGTTCCTCAGTTTAGTGTGAAAAATCAAATTTTCACAAGATGAATGTATTGACATGGTCTACGCTTTGGGCGAAGAAATTCATTTCTTGCTTCCAGAATTTATCAACAACGATTTCCTGATCCAAGGATATTTGAAAAACTCAAAGAAAGATTTGAAAGAACAGGGCATGTACAATACGAAAGAAAAGAACGAGAAAAAAGGGTTATAAAGGAAGAAAAAATATTTGTGGTACTAACCAGTGTAGTGGAAAATCCAAACGTTAGCACAAGAAACCTCAATGCTGATTTAGGCATTAGTCAAACTAGTGTTTCCAAGATTATTCGAAAAAATAAATTTCATCCATACCATTTTCAACTAGTCCACGAGCTGAATGCAAATGATTTTCAAAGACGCTTGGAATTCTCCCAGTGGGCACTGGAACGATTAGGACAGGACAATAATTTCTTTAAACACATTTTGATGACCGACGAAATGGTTTTGTGAACAGGCATAATTTCCGTTATTATGACAATACAAATCCCCACGCTATTAGAAGAATAGATCATCAGCATCGCTGGTCTTTGAATGTGTGGGGCGGGATAGTAGGGAACTATATAAGTGAACTTTACTTTTCTGAAAAAAACATTAATGGTCAAACCTATCTTGAATTTCTTCAAAATGAGTTACCTCCGCTCCTTGAAGAGTTGCCGTTAGACATACGTCAAAGGATGTGGTTTCATCAGGATGGTGCGCCTGACCACTATAGTCGCATTGTTAGAGAACATCTAGACAGAACGTTTCCCAATAAATGGTTTGGGAGAGGAGGGCCAGTAGGATGACCAGCTCGGACTCCTGATCTGATAAAATTAGATTTTTTCCTGTGGGATTATATTAAAAGCTTAGTATACCAAGAATCTCCTACCACCAAAGAAGATATGAAAATTAGAATACGGAATGCATTTCAAATGGTTAACCAAAATGTAAGATTCTTTTTTCAGGAGAATACACACCTGTTTGCAAGAAAATGGTGGACACATCGAGCATTTGATTTAGTTATAACTTATTATAATTTTCTCAATAATTTATGATTTTTCAAATACAAATTCTTTTGTTTGCTTTATTACTTTTGTATAGACCGCCCAGTTTGTCACAATTGTCATTAATTTTGCAACAAATCTTAAATATGCCAAGAACGCGTAACGTTAGGTATATTACATGCTTAATGAAAAACTAAGAGTATTAAAAACAGAACACGATGACATGATAAAATACAGGGTGTTCCATTTAAAAAACAAAAGTTATGGTCATTTCAAATTTGCAAAAATTGACCATATTTTGTAAACACCCAGTATAGTATAGTGTGAAGGTCAAAAGATAGAGCAAGGTCTTGTTTACCCGTCTCCAAAACCTTACAGTTCTACTGTAACTATTTTTATTCGATGCACATCTAAGTCTGATATAGATCGGCGCTATAACATTTTTTTTATTTTAATAATAAAGCCAGGATCTTCCAACTCACCTTATATATATATATATATATATATATATATATATATATATATATATATATATATATATATATGTATATATATGATATATATTATATATATATATATATATATATATATATATATATGTGTGTGTGTGTGTGTGCGTGTGGTGTGCGTGTGCGTGTGGTGTGCGTGTGCGTTGCTGTGCGTGTGGTGTGCTGTGCGTGTGTGTGCGTGTGTCGTGTGTGTGTGTGTGCGTGTGTGTGTGTGGTGTGCTGTGTGTGTGTGTGTGTGTGTGTGTGTGTGTGTGTGTGTGGTGGTGGTGGTGTGGTGCTGTTGCGTGCGTGCGTGCGTGTGGTGTGTGTATATATATATATATATATATATATATATATATATATATATATATATATATATATATATATAATTTATTTTTGTTTCAGTACAATTTGTGTATTGCCTGAACGAACTGAAGATGGTTCTATAATCATTTATTCTAAATTAAGAGACTTAGATTACAAAAAATATGATTTTGCCGCATGTTTTGCCGTTCTTATCATGTGCCTAGAATCAGGAATTTATGATTATCCTCCAACAGGTTGCATATTTTTATCAGATTGTTATGGGGTAAAAAATTTTTGAACAATAGTTTCTTGTTTTTATAATTACCAATTTTTAGTTAACAATGATGCATGTATCAAAAATCCAATTATATCTAATAAAACCATTGGCGCAATATTTTCAAGGAAGTCTGCAAACAAAATTAAAAGCTATCCATTTGCTTAATTCATCATGGGTTTTACAAAAATTATTGACACTTATTAAACCATTTATGAAAAGTGACGTGTTTAGTAAGGTAAGAGTAACCGAACTCGACTAAACATTTATTATTATATTTTTAGATTCAAGTGTATCCGGGTGATTGCGATATAGGCACATTGGAGAAATTTAATTTACCCAAACGATGTCTTCCTTTAGAATGTGGAGGAGATTTACCAAGCGTAAACATTTTTTATCAAAAACAAATAGAAAAATTAGAATCTATGAAAGATTATTTCTATTATGAAGAACAACTAAGAAAAAATATTTCATAAACAGTTTTGTAAAAAAACTTGGAATTTTTTGTAATTTAAATAAAAATGATTATAATGTTACCAAAATACATAAATATTATTTTCCTTTTGGAACATACTATAATTTTTCAAAATATTACTTTACATAAATTTTTTGTATACGCTTCTAAAAATGGCTATTTTACAGACTCATTTCAGGCCTAGTCCCTAAAAGTCGTCATGCATGACGATGTGTTTTATTCATAATAATAATATTATTTCATGTATTTAACAAAATCTGTAATAGACGTCTTAAAGATGATTTGAAAAGGCATCTTAAAGATATTTTTGAAAGACGTCTTAAAATGTTGGGTTTTGTGGACATTGGACATCTTAAAGACGGCTGCAAGATGACGTACGGCGAAAATAGACATCTATAAGATGTCTTAAACATCTAAACATGACATCTTTAGGACGTTTTTAAGGTGTCCTTATGTTGTTTGGGTGGCCACCATTTTGTATTATTTTAAATAATCCAGTAGACAATATTTTAAAAATTATTTTATTTATCAGTTCTATCATTCGAATTGGTCAAAAAAAACTAGGTACTTTCAAAAAAATGCTAATGGTTAAGTAATATACATGTTACAAATCTCTGTTAACAGTAACAATGTCAAAAAATAACAGGCAATATAAATAAAAATTCTTATTTGGAAAAATAAAACTGAAATGAACAACTTTGTGCATTTTGAAAACTGCAAACGAGAGACCTTTAATTGTTTCATTCACAGGCAAATTAATTTCAACACTAGTAGAAGCGGCAGAAGTATTTCTGGAGGATATTCTTGGCGATACATAGGTGAACGTATCGCCAAGTAGAAGTTTGCAAACTTTCTTCTCTTTTTCAATCGACCCTTGTATGTAAGATTCGGCCACTTTAGACGACCTGAATAATATTGTTGTTTAGAATAAGATAAACGTTTTATTTAACATACTTACCTCCAACCTCCTAGGCGTTTCAACGATGTCAAATCCACATCAGCATCTGCAGTCAGAGTAGCAGAGCTACGCCTAAAACAATGACCTGTGTAGTCCTTTGGATTCGGTAGCTTTAAAAATTCAGCCACCATCCAAGGTATTTTCTCGAATGAATGGACGCCGATAAATTGCACAGTGCATTTGCCTTTTCGGTGTCAGACAAATAAATAGTCGTATGGTACATTATTATGCCGAAGACGAACATATTTCCGATAAACCTCCACAGGGTTAACAACTTTCTCCTCACCAACCACCGGAAACACTCCTTAAATATTTGTCTTCGTATCAGCGAGAGCAACTAATTGACAGCTGCTGTCTTTTTCGACAATACCCTGCATTCTTAGAGAGTGCAATTCTTCTCTTCTGCATGCTCCACAAAGGCCGATGATAAGAGCAACCTAATAATTAAAGTAAAATTGAATCCTATTTTAAAAGTAATTACCACATACTAACCTTAACTAACAAAATTTTTCTTCATTAGCACTTGCCAAAAACTTATCCATCTCAACTCTTGATAGCACTTTGGAATTTAAACGCTCGTAACCCACCTAATTCCTCTTCAGAAAAGCGATACCTCTTGGAAATTTATCAATACTAATATTTTCTTTGACATTTAGAAACATCGCATGTTTCCACCAAACTGTCGACGGTTTCGACGTTTGCGAATATAAAAGAGTATGAAATTAGTAATTAAAAGACATCAAAGTAGGAAAATATAGCTTATGTACACTATTACTTACCTTTTCGTACAAATAATTCAGTAGCATATCTTCGCTTATAACGGCTAATCCCTTGATTTCTTTCCAGCTGTTGAAAGTATCGTACTCTTTATGATAGAGGGACCTAGATTTTACAGGTAGTGATTCCAAGACGATTTCTTTCGCCTTCTCCGCAATACTTGCCGTATTTTGTAGAATTTTTTGGAAAGTAGTTCTTGTGACAAATTCAAGTGACAGAACTGATAAATAAAAATATTCTTTTGTAGCAAGTACCTAGTATTTTCATTCGAATAAAAATGATAAATTAGGTATTCTAGGAAAATTTTAGAGAGGTTAAACAAAAAAATATTGTTTGTAACACGTACCTAAAATAGGTTTACTATTTCCGACTCGGCTAACGCCTCGTCCGGAACATCAAATTCGTCCTAAAAAACCTTGTTTTAGGTACTCGATACAAAAATAGCTATTATAAACGCGATAATTTGCAGAAATAAATCAGACATTCACACGCCTAGATTACTAGAAATTAATAATAATAAAACATAAATTAATAATAATAAAAATAAATCATTTGATTGAAATTATAACCAACGTTAGTAACTTACAAATATAAGCATTTTAGGTTACCTTTGTTGACGTTTTACTGGTACTCAACAAAAAAATTACACGAGAGTATATAATTTGGGGACCAAAATACGGCGCGATCAAAAACCAGGCACAGCCGCACTTATTAAACATAACGTTAGTAACCATTTTCCGTAACGTATGTGATAGTGCGCCCATACTAAATATAGTCTCAAAATTGACACTTGACGTTTAATGTTTATAAGTGGAAAGAAAGGTAGCCCCGCTCCTATGAAACATGCCGTTATACTTTCTCTCAACCATTAAACAGATTCTTTGAACATGGCCGTCGTTTCAGGTACAGTAACATTAGTATCTTAAATATATAACATGCAAAACAAACACGTATATTAGTTGGCTAAAATGTACAGTATTTTGTATCCTATACTAACTAATGTGTTGAATAAAATGTTGAATGAAACATGCACTGAATTTGTCCTTGAAATATCTTTACCAATTTAATTGTAGCCCATTAGCGTACACGGTGATTTTACTTCCACATCCAACGGATGGAAAGTAGGTACTGTATCGTTAAAAAATTTGTATTTGCTCAATCGGTTTAAAATGTTCGAAAACGTCCAAAAACAAAATTTGAGCAAAAAAATTTTGTCAGTGTGTGTACTCCATAACTTTCGAAGGACTTAATATATCAACTTGAAATTTGGCACACATATAGATGTCAACTCCCCAAAGTGAATGATTGTTTTTGTGGTCAGTGGTGTATAGGGGAAAGGGACAAACTTGGGGGGTAAGTACCCCTTTTGCAAATTTTTGTTTTTTTTATTTCTTTACTTTCAATATGTGATTAGTAATATAATTTTGAGTATTTTTTGTCCCTATAATTTTTCTGTACAACAAACGATTTACAAGATATTAGCAAAAAACCGTCACTTTAAAAGGCCGGTTTTCCTAAATACCTCCGGAACTAGTTAACATATTCAAAAAGTGAAATACCATTAGATAGGAAATCAAATTTCCTATCAATTTTGCGCTTTTTTGTAAAAGTAATTGTTTTCGAGTTATTTACAAAAAAACCGATTTTTTTATGTGGATGTATTAATACAATTTGCAGCGGTTTTTCTTTAATAAGGTAAATAATAAGAAATATTCCTATAATTAATTTTTTTCGCTCACTGTAAAACGTTAGTTTTCCTTACTTTAAAATAATATACTATATAACCAGTAGAGATTTTAATAAACATCGTAAATAATTAAAAATTATTATTAATTTACATAAACACAAAATGTGCATCAATTGGGGCTTGAACCTTGATGGCGCAGTTGGTTAGCGCGGTACTCTAGCAAAGTACAGGGCGTAGGTTCAAATCCTACTCGAGGTAAACTATTTATTTACGTATTTAATAAAATTAATAATAATTTTTAATTACATATTTACCTTTGAACTTATTCGTTCATAACAAAAACTTGTAATAATCTTAAATAATGTTTTATTTTACACTATAAGTTAAATTATTTACACCATGTACGCCTCTGGATGTTACGTTCGCGCGCAGTTAGTGACATATTTAAACGGCGGCCATATTGACGGAACCTGTTTAACGGTGGGACAAAGTATAGTAACCACTTGCCGCAACACATATGATAGTACACAAATATTAAACGTTACATAACTGTATTGTTACCCACAATTGTTAATTGTTAGTAACAGTTTGTAATAGATATTTATGTATTAAGGGCATAATCAGATTATGGCTCGAGGGAATGTTAAAAGCCCGACGCGAAGCGAGGGTTTTATATTCTGAGAGCCATAATCTAAATTATGCCGTGGTACATACAATGTTTTATTTTATTTTGCACCATGAAACTGAAACAAAATATTAAAAGATTCAGTATTTTCGGCAAGTTTTTAAATGCAAATGCAGTGAAATAAAGTCGACAGTAGGCTAATTTGTTGTTACTAAGACACTGTGATATTGCTAAATTGTTGCTAAGGTACTGTTTGTTTGTAAATAATTTGCATTCTAAAATGGAAGGTGAAAACGCAAAAACTTATTTTACAAGAAATTTTAGATGAATTTGAGGCCGCCCAGGCAAAAATAATTCCAAGTAAATCAAAATATTTATACATAAAAGAGTACGAAAAGTTTCACGCGTGGCGGAGCACAAAAAATGTGTCCACAAAATGTGATGAAAAAGTTGTGATGGCATACTTGTCTCAAATGGTAAGGGATTGTATATATACATTAGTCAATTATCTCTATTCAATAAATATCTATTTTTGCAGTCAAAGATCTATAAGCCGTCGTCACTGTGGTGTTTATATTCTAAATTGAAAAAGATGTTCAAGTTGCAGGAAGATGTTGATATATCTCGTTTTTCCATTCTCACAGAATTCATAAAGAATAATTCTGTAGGTGATCAAGCTATAAAGTCCTATGTATTGCAACGGCATCAAATTGAAGAATTCATGTTGAAGGCGCCTGATCATACGTACTTGTTAGTTAAGGTATAACAATTTTAGTTTTTTTTTCCAATTCTCATTATAAAAATTATTGTGTTTTATAGGTTGTTACAGCCTTTGGTATTTTTGGATAATGTCGTCGCGAAGAACTGCACGATTTGGCTGTACAGGACGTAACAACTGAAGGATCAGTGCTATTAGTGAAGATCAAAAAAACCAAAACTTATACTTCGAGGCAATTTACAATTGTACCAAGCGATGGATTGGTTGATTACGTCTCTTTGTACTGAAAATACGCAGCATTACGACCGGAACATACTAAAATTGACAGCTTGTTTTTGTCGTATCATAATGGCAAATGTAGTGCTCAGACTGTTGGGAAAAACACCTTAGGCAAAATGCCGAGGATAATAGCAGAGTTCCTCAATCCACCGGATGCCCATAAGTACACAGGGCACTGCTTTCGCAGGAGTGCGGCGACGATCTTTGCAGAAAGCGGCGGTGATACAAGGGCACTGAAGCAGCTTGGTGGATGGTGATCGGATAAAGTATCCGAATAATATGTAGAGAATTCTCTGCAAAATAAAATTAAAATTGCTCAGAACATTACTGGTACAGCAGCTATAAGTATACCACAAAACGGCGAAGGAACTGTCAGCTTTGGTGTTGGCTCATCTGGAGTTACAATTTCAAATCCATCCAACTGTATTTTCAACTTTTATAAAGAATAAGTTTCATTACTACTATTTTTATTAATAAAGGTTGTATAGTAAGGTTGTTGTTTCAATAATTCTTTCAACTTACGTGACATATCATGTCATGTGTTTGCAGTCAATCATGCTGCTTAGCAACAATGACATTTCCGTGCTATAAAGACCACATTACGCCCGTATTTGGGGGCGTATAAAGAACATTATGGTGGCAAAATAAAATAAATCATTTTTCAATTTGTTTGTTTTTATTCTTTGCATAATTTTGAATAATTTGGGCAATCCTAAACATTAAACGTCGAATGTCAATTTGAGGTTATATTTAGTATGGGCACACTATCGCATATGTAGCGGCAAATGATGACTAACATCATGTTTCATAAGAGCGGATGTGTAAATGACTATTAATATCATTGTACTAACTATACACTTTTCCATCGTATTTTCATTAGAGGAGGCCATGTAAATCTAGGGAGAGTGTTGTAGCTCTGTCAAAAGAACAAAATGTTACAACCGTAAGTTTTGAAGATTGTAGATGATATTTTTAAAGTGAAACTAATACAACGTTGGTGCATAGTTTTGTACGCTATTTAGACCTTGTTTGTACAAAAATCATTGAATCTCGAGTGTCCGATAGAAAAAAATATCTGGTGTGGAACACCATACGACCTTCCAACCTACAAAATGGAAATTAAAAGAAATGAAATAATTTTAATAACCTTTTCTTAAGGATAACTGTTCAACCTCTTTTATAAGAAGTTCATTACGAAAAAAAGGTAACATTGTAAACAAAAAAACAATAATCTATGTCAAACAGACGTTTAAAACTTCATAACAGGCAGAGGTTAATAGAAATCTAGCCGCCCGCTTCTATAAAAATATCTATAATACAGCTTGAGGATTTTCAATCATATTTATTTAATTTTTAGATTTATTTGTTTATGTAAAATTAAATTTTCTTTAAGAAATACCTCAACACTTTTTCTTAGAAAATTTATCATTATTCAGATAATGAACTAACGCTTAAATTGTACCTTAGGAATTTTTTTCCGCTAAAAAAGTTGCATAGAACATAATTAATCGATATTTTTAAGGTCTATATGTAGGTATTTTTATATCTTTGAAATATGCAGCTGTTTTAGAAATATTTGATAAAAACCAATAACTGTCCCCAATAAACGTACACGCACACTCACGCACACGCGCGAGCGCACGCACGCACACGCGCGCACGTTGCCACACGCGCACGCACCCACGCGCCCACCTTCAGACACACCCGCACACACAACCGCACAGACCCACACTCACACCCGCACATATACCCTTCACACACCCGCACACACAAAGAACTGTAACTTGAAAAGTTTTATTTTCATTCACAAGAGAAATATACGGTAATGTAAAGGTAATTTCCATTTGTGTTCAAGGTACAAATAAACGAACTGTAGCATATATTAACGTAAGGTAATTTTCGTGAAATGTTCCACGACTAAAGCGGCAGATATTGACGACGAATGCAGAATATATATATATATATATATATATATATATATATATATGCATACATACATACCGCGTGTTCAGCGAGGAATGGGACAGTGCAATATCTCGAGAGCGGATGAAGATTTTTAAATTATGAAAATATTTTTGTAAATATCTTCCAAGGGCGCATATTTGTTGGCACGAAGATTTGAATCAACGCCCATTACCGCCAAGTGGCGCTATCTCACTTCAATTTTTTAAATGCAATGCCTTATTTTTTATTTCATTTTTGGATTCTATGACATATTTGTGATGACTTTTATTAAGACTCCAACCAACCTATCTTTTGTAGTTTCTGAGAAAAAAAATAATTTTATTAATTGAAAGCATGCAATGAAATTAAATGTTCAAATGTTTCTCCATCATTTTCTACACACGTTTGATAACGCCTAATTAATGTAACACTAGTTGCCGCTCTTAAAGTTTCTCGTGGTATGTTTGCTACACGAACAAATGTATTTTTTCCGGGATGGCGTCGATCGGGAAACCTGGCAGCATACAATACTTGTGCAGCCCTTGCATTTTTTCTACATTCACCATAAATTATTACCATATCAAAATATTCTTCGTTAGAAAACGTAAACATAATTATGGAATTTGAAGATGCACAGACGATTTTCAAAACTGAAACTGTAAACTGACAGAAACTTGACAGACACTTCATTACGCGTTTGTTTTCATGGCATGATAAATGTTTCACATGATTCTTAATCAACGACTGTGATAAGTTGGTCCCCCTTACAATTTAGTGTACAGCGTATCGCATTATTTCGGCTTTATCTGCATTATTTTTGTAGAAGAACAATCTTTTATCTTTCATTTGGTATAAAATTTGCTATTTTGTCTGTATCACTCAAATGAGCACTTCCTGAAATTACGTTTTTGTGCTAAAATTCCAAGGATTATTTTTTTCTCAGAAACTACAAAAGATAGGTTGGTAGGAGTCTTAATAAAAGTCATCACAAATATGTCATAGAATCCAAAAATGAAATAAAAAATAGGGCATTGCATTTAAAAAATTGAAGTGAGATAGCGCCACCTGGCGGTGATTCAAATCTTTGTGCCAACAAATGTGCGCCCTTGGAAGATATTTACAAAAATATTTTCATAATTTAAAATCTTTATCCGCTCCGAGATATTGCACTGTCCATTCCTCGCTGAACACGTTATATATATATATATATATATATATATATATATATATATATATATATATATATATGTATATATATATATATAACTGCATGTGGATTTATGCAAAACAAAGGTATTCCATTTATGCTGGTAAGATGACATGCATTATCATGCGCCATTTTATGCATTTTTTGTGACGATTTGCAGCATATCTTTTGCAATGATACGAAATTATTACCATATTAGGGACCTTCCCAATTCTAGGGCCTTGCCACTGCCAAGGGATTGCCCTATTAACATTTACAAAAATGTAATTAAAAACCAAATACCTTATAAAATGGAATCAAAACTTAAAGAAGATAACGTAACGAACAGTATGGTAGAAGAAACAGAAAGGAAGTGATTTAAGCGTGTTCAATACGCGTTTGGACATAAAACAACTAAAATAGAGATTACTAAATATACACAGGGATTCGTAATTATGTACACTAAGGAGAAAATATTGACCTATACTAAAATTTAGTTATTGAAAGAAAAAAGATATTAAATTAATGTAATATAATGTAAATATATTTATCAATAATAATGCAAATTTCGAAACTTAATTAAGGTAACGATAGCCAAAAATTGAAAAACAAATTAAGGTAACAATAGCCAAGAATTGGCACGTTACACCATTAGGGGATAGCTAAATCGAATTGAATAGAAGATTGCTGCTTTCCTATCCACCGAGAAAAACCAAATATTTAAAGGTGTTTTTTACTCAAATTCTGATGCCAAACAGTAGGGTCTTATTCCAACTGCACTATATCACCAGAAGAATATGAATTCATATCATTCCCTGAATCTGGATCTGATTCTCCTAGTGCTAGAATAATAGCTATTTTCAAGCGAAAAATTTTTCGTACGATTCTACCAATCATTTGAAAACATCTTTTCTGTGTACGAACAAAAATGTGGCCACTTTGTAGGAGAACATTTGAATAAAGCATCAAGCGATAACTTCTGAACCCTGTCTTACGATGGTAGTTAAAGTTTACAAAAACCCGTGTCATTTCGATACGGTTATATTTATATATTGTGAAATTATACAAAGGTTTACAGGGTATATGTACTCCAAAATAAACCTTATTAACATAAATATGATTCTAATTTAGTATTAACGTTATCATTTTCAGAAATCAAACAATAATAAAAATATTCTTAAAATAACAGTATGTACAGTAAACGAAAGAACAAAAAGAAGAAAATAAGATTAAATATATACGATGAGTGAATTTTATGTAAACGATTACAAAAAATTTTATTGGCAACATACAAGAACGGCCTCGCACCAAGAAATGTGTAAACTGCGCACTAGTTACGAAAACAACTATTACATTAAGGATACTAATTACATTATTTAAAATTTTTTATAAACTTATTAAAGATATTAAATTAAATCTGGCTTCATTTGATATTATTTACACCTCTTCTCTTAAAATGTTTATTGAGTGATTTTTTGAACAAGGGCTGTTATGCGTTTTATAATACAGGACCCGTACAAATTTATTTTGTACAATTTCAATGCTACTTTGTTTTCATATACGTACGTATAAAGTGAAAGGTATTCAATCGGTTTTAATTTTCAAACACCTTTTTTACATATCTCTAGGTTATGTAGCCTAAACAAAACGAAAAACATATTTTTAGAAAAAATAATTTCGTGTCTGTGTATGAGTGTGCGCGACGTATTTGAATCATTAAAGTTATCGATAAAAAAGCCATTTTTAGAAAAAAAATTTAGGTCTGTGTATGTGCGTGGGGGGGGGGTGCGCGCGTGTGTGCGTGCGTTCGTTCGTGAGTGTGTGTGTGTGCGCGCTCGCGGGATATCTTTTGAACCATTAACACTATCGATATGAAATTTGGTCAAAAATTCATGGCCATAAAATCTAGTTCAAGTTCGTTAATAAGCAAAATCCAACCAGTGGCGGGGCATTTTTAGGCGATCAGAAAACTAAAAAAATTTATTGCTTCAAATTTAAAAAGTTACATAATTAAATAAAACAAACAAATACTTTTTTGTATAATTTTAAAATAAAAAAATATATAATAACGAGTGGCGCACCGGTTTTAGAGTGCAAAATTGTGCGTTTTCTAATTTATCAACCGAGCATTGGGGGTTTTTAAGATCTCTAAGAATAAATCATTTGTCAAAGTTAGAAAATACAAAATGGCGGATCAAAAATGGGGGATTATCGTATTTAAAATTCGATATGACTAAAATTCAGGTATTTCGGGCTAATGATTAATTTTTCCAATTGGTTAATTTGTATAACATTATCTAAATAAAAAAATTTTAAACACTGCTAGTAGTGGACCGTTTTTAGGGTGCAACAATTTTTTTAAAGTTGAGCATTGGGGGTTTTTAAGATCGCTAAGGATAAATTATTTGTCAAAATTAAAAAACAAAATGGCGGATCAAAAATGGGGGATTATCGTGTTGATTAGTTTATCAACGGATTTTTTTTAAAGTCAGGTATTGGGGGTGCTTAAAATCGCTAAGTATAAATCATTTGTTAATATTAAAAAATTCAAAATGGCGGATCAAAAATGGGGGACTATCGTATTTCAAATCCGATATAACTAAAATTCAGGTGTTGAGGGCTAATGATCAACTTTGCAAGTTTATTAATTTTAAAACATCTGAATAAAAATTTTTGAAAGCAGCCAGTGGTGCACTGTTTTTAAGGGTGCAACATTTTTTTGAATGTTGGATATTGGGGGTTTTTAAGATCTCTAAGAACAAATCATTTGTCAAAATTAAAAAATTCAAAACGTCGGATGAAAAATGGGGGGGATTATCGTGTTTATTTAATTTATCAACGGATTTTTTTGAAAATCGGGTATTGGGGGTTTTTAAGATCGCTAAGTGTAAATCATTCGTCAAAATTAAAAAATTCAAAATGGCAGATCAAAAATGGGGAATTATCGTGTTTACGTAATTTATCAGCGCATTTTTTGAAAATCGGGTGTTGATGATTTTTTAAGATCCCTAAGTATACATCATTTGTCAAAATTAAAAAATTCAAAATGGCGGACCAAAAATGGGAGATTATCGTATTTAAAATCCCATATGACTAAAATTCAGGTATTGTGGGCTAATGATCAATTTTGCAACTTTGTTAATATGTAAAACATTATCCAAATAAAACATTTTAAAAACTGCCAGTGGTGCATGGGTTTTAGGGTGCAAATTTTTTTTTAAAGTTAAGTATTGGTGGTTTTTAAGATCGCTAAGGAAAAATCATTTGTCAAAATTAAAAAATTCAAAATGGCTGATCAAAAATGGGGAATTATCGTGTTTAAAAGCCGATATATTCAAATTCAGGTATTGTGGGCTTTGAAGCTATTTATTTGCATACATCAGAAAGCATTATGGTAGATAATTTTATGTTTCTGGCCGTACTGAAACCATATGATCACTCCATATTCTAATTCACTCCTTACAAGTGCAAAAAATAACTTTTTTTTGTCTTGTATGGCGAATAATAGATAATAGTCATATTTATGTGCATTTTATATGTCAACTATGTACCTATTGCGATTCCTAGATCCATGAACTCTTTTGATGTCTTTAATTACGGATTAATGTTGTATGTAAATTTATTGTGTACTTGTTGTAAATACCACAAACTTACATTTATCAATGTTAAGTTCAAACATATTTATATTCCACCATGTATATATACCGTTCAGGTCTTCTTGAAGTTCAAAGCAGTCGTCGGGTCTTCTGATAGTTTTATAGTTGCAGGTCATCTGCACATAGTAAGCATTTTGAATACTTTATGCACTGAGAAAGGTCATTTATAGCGATTAGGAATAGTAACGGACCCAAATTGCTCCTTTTGGGAGTCCCAGAGCTACTATAATATACTCCAGGTCTAAAGTTTTATATTGTATGAAATGTGGACCGCTTTGAATAACGTACTAAAAACATTTAAAGAATCCATAATATTACAGTTTTCTTATTAAGATGTCATGATTCACTTTATCAAACGCTTCCTTGCAGTCTAGATATATGGCATCTACTCTAGAATTTATATCCAATTGTTGGGATACGTCAGTTGTGAATAATAGATTTGTGACTGATGATCGATGTGGCATAAATCCATGTGGATTTTCTGCTATGTACTGCTTGAAATGTTGAAAAAATCTTTTATGAATATGTTAGAAAACTTTAGATGCTGAGTTAATCAGTGATATTCGTCCACACTCTGTCATATCGTCCACGTTACCAGACTTATGTATTGGAGTAACTTTGACTTCTTTCCGTATAAAGCGAAAGTATCGTACTACACCCCTTTAGTAAGTAGGGTGGTATATTATCGGGTCTACAAGACCGTTTGGGCTTCAGTTTTTTATCGCATCTGTTATTCTTCGCATGTAATTTAATTAAGGTAAAGGTTATAAAGTAAGTGGTGTAAATGATAAACGTATAAAATATAAAAAAAAGTGTATAAATGATATTATAAAGAAATAAATGTAAAAGTTCTCCAAAACAAATCGTTAAACTAACTCGAGATACAAACCATTCACCACAAATAATGCCTTTGACTCAGTCGGTAAATTAAAGTAGGGCCGATTCAATCGTTTGATTTGCTAAATTATCACAAATTCTGCTAGCTAACTTCCACTGAACATCAATATAAACAAAATTGCAATGTAACACTAATAAAATGATCTCGGGCGCCAAGTTATTTTTTAATAATGCTCGGAATAACTAAACCGAGTTTTACAATAAAAATTTTATCAAAATGTAAAAAATAAAAATATATACAGACTATGTTTATTAGCAGTTAAAATGATAGGGTTAAATAAAATATATCTTAAAAATAGCTTTAAATTACTAAAAAATCATTAAACATTAAATACCTGTTACACAATATAATACATCTTCTTGAGAACCCCTGGTATTATAAAAGATAATGCAGAAATGCAAACCAAGGTGACGTAATCCTTGTGTCAATGTTGCGCAATATGTTGCAATAACAATGCTTTTATGTTGTCAACCACACCCAAACTGTAATTTTATTTTTTATAAATTTGTCTTCTTGAAATTTTGAATCCAATATTTATTGCATTAAAATGAAAGCGTATGTAAAAGTAAAATTAAGTGCGTACTTAAAATGTAATTAACGTAGAAAAGTAATTGTAATAAAAGTGTAAATCAAAGTAAAAATAAAAGAAAAGTGGATGAAAAGAGTAAATGTTTTAATTTTTTGTATAATGCGTTAAAGGATATCTTACCATTAAATCAATGGCACTTTTACAAAATTTAGGTGGAAACCCAAAAAAAAAGCTTCCTGCACACACAACATTCATCAGGAAGTGAAAAAATAAATGCTTTAGGATGTCAGATGATGTAGCCGTGCGCGAAGAGATTTGCGCAGAATAATTTAAAGTGGAAGTATAAACCTTTAAGAAGTATATACCCTTAAGAAGATATGCACTTAAGTTACACCAAAATGCAAATTAAGTTCCCTGCCTCACAGCTATAATGCAAAAATAATTAAAATTTTTTATATATATTTACAACTGAATGAATGAAAGACCTAAATTACGGTATATTATAATACAACTCAGAATGGGTTGTTACAAGGTATCTAGGTTTGTCACATCCTCGTGAATTGGGGCATCTAGTATATGGTTGTTTACTGGGTTTTGTTTAGTATTATATACAGACTTAAAGAAATCAGCGAAACCTTGTGCAGCTTCTTTATTATCATATCTTACTCCATTTACCGCGAAGGTTTCTTGGGCTTATCTTTTTTTTGCTGTGGCCGTTAACGAAATTCCAAAAATTTTTAATGTTTGTATGGATATTTATTTAGTTGTAAGTTATTTATAAAGGCATGGTAGGCACCATTAGTTTTAATTTTTAGTTGTTTTCTTATTTCCTTGAATTTTTAAATGCAGTGTTAGAGTGTTCTCTTTTATTTTACTTTTTAATTTTAATAGTTGGGTAATATCTTTATTAAACCATTCAGGATATTTTGATTTTGCTATTTTATTTACCTTGAGTACATTTGCGTAGACAGCTGTATTTAATATTTAATAATTCACATCTTCTTCAATATTGATTATTGAGTATAATTTAGTTCAGTCTGATCTGCTCAGTATAAGATACAAATTGTGAAATTGCTAAATTGCTAAGTTGTGATATCTACATTATTTTCTCTTATTGGTTAGATATTCTTTCTAGACTGCTTTTTGAAATTTAAACAGGATCTTTCAACATTTTGTGTTTTTATAAAACACTGTAGTCTAAACGTTGATATAATCGCGGGGCGTTTTATCACCTAACTTCTATCCTCCATCAGCAATTTTCTATTATTTATGTTCTATCGGCATCTACCAATCGCATTCGCCCCCTACATTTGCAATGCTAAGTTGTGATATCTACATTATTTTCTCTTATTGGTTAGATATTCTTTCTAGACTGCTTTTGCGATAGCACATAAGTATTGATTATTACAATCCTTAATTTAATTATTATGCGTCTTGATATATTTAAGCATCGGGCGTTATATCACAGCATTTCTATAATTTATAGACCAAACCGACACCTAATTGATTAATGTACGCTGTAATCAACCATTTTAGATTTATTAAATAATCTAATTTAAGGTCTTCCATTCGATCTGTTGTAAATATAAGAAAATTTAATTATTGAAATATAGTGGATAACTGAATTTTTTATTGTGACTTTTATAATAATACATCGATTTTGAGAAATTTTTATAACAGATTAATACTATTACATCCTTATTAATTAGATCTTTCTAAGATAGATCATTAAATACATTTATTTAAAATAAGCTTGACTTATATAATTTTACTTTATATTTTAAACAATTTTGAATTAACATTTTTGATAATATAATTGACTTTACTTTACGATACAATTGTATGAAACGATTTATGTAAGCTTTAGAATTAATAGAATCTAGACAATTTGAATTGAAATCAAATTATTACCATATTTAATTTAAATAAAATTTTCTATGTGTAAGATTATTGTTAATTATTTATCCAAAAAAACTTGTAGTTTATATCCCTATAGCATATAAAGAAATGTGATTAGAAATTTAAAATTCCTAAGTTTACTAAATTTATTTAAAATATAATTACTCAGATAAAAGATCTGACTTTAAATATTTAGATATCATATACTACGATCTTTGTATAAATGTAAAACTATCATTTTACATACCATTCAAATTGTTAAATTTATTTATAAACAGGAACAGAACTTTTAGTAAAATTGTAAATTTTCAATTAATTTGGAAAATCTTCTAAGCATGGAATATTAAACTAAGTATTAACATTTCGTTAGGTGAAGAAATATTAAAGAATGTTTAAATTGGTCAACTCAATATTAATTCAAAGTTTATCGTTAATAGATTAATATAATTTAAAGATTCGTTACATAAAGTCAATCAATTGTATCGTGTAAATACAAAATTCATTATCAACAATATGTAATTCAAACGTTTCAAAATATGCACTAAACTATGAAGTCTAGGGTATTCTACTCGAAGCTTAACTTTAAATAAATGTATTTTAATGATCTTTTGCTGAAAGATTCAAATACAGTAAGGCAGGTAGGTAGTTAATCTGTTATGAAAACAGTTTCCTAAAATCACAGATGTACTTTTTATTATTAAAAGTCAAACATTAAAAAAAATTCAGTTTATCCACCTATATTTCAATCATTAAGTTTTCTTATATTTACAACAGAACGAATGAAAGACCTTAAATTAAGGTACATTTTAATACAACACAAAATGGGTTGTTACAGTCCTTCTAAAATTATTTCACGATAAGAGATAGGTATTGATCATTATTAAAATCAATTCTCCAATTTTGTGCGTCTTAAACGCGTGTTTAATAGCATTTCTATGTTTATGACAACCATCATAATTATAATATACCTGCAATGGTAAATTGTTAAATTTATCGAACACGTAATCAAAATTGTATCGATCGTTAAATTTTAAAAATGATAGTATGCATATTATTGGTGACAAATTTAGAATAACCATCATGAGAAGAATATATACTATTCTTATATATTTGTATTGCGGTGTCTTAGAGAAAGTAATAAATTTTACTTTTATCAATTGTTGATATTTTTCTACACATTAAGAATAAATAGTTTGTAATTATGCATGGATACAATGTAGGCAAACGTTTTGGAAGCTGAAGTAATAGAACAGACAATGAAGCATCTATTATTACATTTTAATTACTTATTTGACGCTATGGAAAATGAATTGGTCATTATTTATCTATTACGGTAACCTTGCGTTGGAATGGTCCGGATTTCAGTTTCCTATCTCAAATGAATTCGGATAGTGCTCGGTAAATTAACGCCCTTTATCACTTAGAAAGTCATAAATTTTTGTTATATTTAAGATAATAATTGTACAAACTTCAATGTAACAATATCCACGAGAAATTATTAGATAATAAACGCGTCTACATCTTAGCACCCCTAAGTTCGGTGATAGTAAGTTATGCTTATCTAATGAGATATTACTACAGAACTTTACATTCCAACGTCAAATATTTCTTTCATCCGCCAGGGCAGATAATCCAAAAATATTGAAGATGTAGTTCCTTCTTTAGAATGTATTTTGTGTGTTAATACCTATGCAACCATCCACATTTAGTCATCCCAATAAGCTTACCCACTTGCAACCACCGACATGCTACCATCCTCAACCTTTTATTAAGCCGGGAACTATCTTATTTACTAATGGAATTCCGAAGATATTGTAAGGGCTGTAATCAAATGTAAAAGTTAAGAATGCCTCGTTTGATAATTTCGTAAATGTCAGGAATTGAAAAGGCGTACATAAGACTATCTGTATCTGTGTACAAGAACAGCATTATTAGGAAACCTAGATAGCGTGTAATCATGGTAAAAATTGTATAAAAAAAGTTTTGGGAACATCTAAAACGCTAAAGCTTGCATATATAGGTATCTTTAAATATACTTCCAGCTTATTCATTTGAACGATAAGTATCATTTTTAAATACTGTACAACTATGAACATTTGGTTTTGATATATAAGCACAAGTACCGTAGCGACCATCCCATTTTGTTACTAAACGTATGTTCTTATATTTACGTACATTTTACAGCAGTTTTCTAAAAACACCATTAATCATTAATTTATAAAAAAATTGTCAAATTCATTTTGAGATTTCTCACGTATGGTGGTATATGAATCTATATATTCTTTAACCACGGGGACTGCGTAAAAAGTATATACGGTTTACTTTTACCAAATTGAATCAGGTGCGGGTGGATCCATATGTTCAAGAGCCAGTGGTGTGACTCTCGTGCAATTCTATGGGATAGTCTAAATAGCAGTCGATGATGTAACCAATTTCTGAATCGTCAGGATGGTTTATATATCCAAAGTTTCAAAATTAGCTTGATCCACAAAATAAATCACAAAATGGTAAAAATTCAAGCATGGTGGCACCATACAAGTTATTTACATCGTAGTGCATTAAATACACATTTTCAGAAGTTGAATCAAATCTGTCTCTCAGGTACTTACTCTAAGCTTTAGCATACCGATTAAAACATTGAGCCATACCACCTCTAACTTCCTCTTTCAATCAACCTTGACATAGTGTCTGTAAGTAGTTCTAACTTTGCTTGTGTAATTTTAAACAAAGCATCGAGTGCGGGATCAAGTTTGTACGTACTTAAACAAGTTTACCGAACATTTTCGGAAGTGGCAGCTAAAAGTAGAACGTCCGTTTTTAGATACAAATCTGATTTAATGTCGAATTTGTTACAAACGTTAATAATTTTGTTTATTTTCCAAACAGTTTGACTTTTCAATACTACTACTCATAAATATGAAAGGGCCAACTAATCTTAATTTTAGTACCTTCCATTACTTTCGTGAAAGAAATATATCTTTTTGTTTATAGGCAGCAATTAAATCAAACCAGCAACAGTAGCCAAATCCCTAATGATGAAATGAAAATTTTAACCTGATAAATTATGAAACACAACTGACAGAATGGGTCTTATAATTTAGCTTACTCTAACTTTTATATCATAATCAATAAATGGTTTTAGCAAATGTGACAAATTGTAGCGCTTTCAAAGTGATCAACCCTTAGGAATTATTTTATTGGTTATATCGGTGGCCTAATGTGCAATACTTTGAAGCTCTTTAACAAACCATTGGATGCAATCATTTCCTCTATAGAGCCTAAATGAAGATAAATAATCATTGTATGAACACTCAAGTAGTAAGCAACGCTGAAGGGTGTATGTTTGGAGTGAAATAGAGTATTATTTTCAAAGCGTGTTAAATTAGTACACTTTTCTAAAATATTTCTAAATCCGTATAAATTATGAACGGTACCTTTTCCAGGAATCCAAAATGTTTTAACTGCAAAACATTTCTGGTTCGGTAGACAGCCTGGCAGAGCGTCGATTAAGTTTATGGCAGCAAGTGACGTGTCTTTATAGAAAGCGGTCTGAAGAAAATGGTTGAAACATCGATAACAAATAAATTTCTTGTGCTCCTTATCCAATAGTTGTTTAGAAAGGGGCCGACTAATTTTTAATCTGCGTGAAATGATAAAAGAATTACTTTTTGTATTAATAACATCTGCAATAAAACCAGCGGCATGATAATTAATAGAAAGTACTAAAAGGTTTATAGGTTCCCTGTCACTATTTTGATTTTCACTTAATACAAATGGTAATATTCTTTTCCCCTGAGTGCAGAACAAATTTTTTACTTCATCTAGTTTAATGGAAAGTGAATTGAATCATATTTTGGAACTAAACGAGGATAACTAAACTTTATCCGCATGTACAGGATATAATGCCGATACAACTGCCAACATCATTTTTAATATTCACTACCAAGTGCTTTATTGATATGAAGTAAGAAACTGTAACGTAAGTTGTAAGACCACCTCTAAATGGAGTGTAGCTATTAATGTTGACCTTTAAATGTAAAACTTTCGTGTAAAAATCTTTTTCCGAAAGCTCTTCTAATTTCTTTTGCAGCTTATAATACAGGTTTTAGTTATACCACTCACGTAAATTGATTGCAATATCAATGACATAATTTTTTACGGCAAAAGTTTTCAACTCGAGAGCATGAGTTTGAGGTTGAATGAAATTGGATGCTAAAACAATATTCACCTTTTGAATAGATTGCCTTAGCATTAATTTACCTTTCGTGCATTTTGTAAAAAAATAAGGGGGTGCTTGATATTTGCTATATTGGCTATAATTCCTGTAAGTACCTACTATTAAAACATGAATCTAGAGAGTTCCAACATAATTTGCGTGTAAGTTTTCTAGTAACATCAATAATTCTTTACTGTTTAAGCCTTACAACACAATACTTTAACAATCATAAATTGCTTATCTTAAGCAGACTTTCATTAATAAATTTGATTTCGAATTATATCTTGCAATAGCTAATTTTTTTGCTATAACTGCAAGGTTATTAACCACTCGCTACGCTACTGACGTTTCATTTACTTTATTACGTGTTATATATTTTATTGAAAATTACGATTTCTTTAAGGTGCTGAAATATGTTGATAATTCTTCTTTTTTACGTTTTGAGGTCACTCTGCATTCCATTACCAATTATCAAATTTTCTGGTAGCTATTAGTTCTTTACAGGTCTCGAGAATGTGTTGAATAGTAAGTTTCTCATTGCTATATGAGCACGTTGGTTTCGGTGTATTATTTAATATATATGAATGTGTTAATTGTGTATGTCCTATTCTAATTCTCGTTAATACTATGCTTTCCTTTCTCGTCATTTGAGTCGAACTTTTTTTTAGGTGTTGGTATATGTAGCTTTAGAAGTTTATTTTCTACCACCCATTTTTTCCAGACTCGGTTTTTTATTTCCGTTTCGTCCATTTTAGGTGGGTAATTTACCTGGAATTTTTGTAGTACTTCTTTTAGCTTACTCACAACTGCACTTTGTTTTTCGTTTGGATTCCCACTTCGATTTACGAGAAGTATTTGATTTATGAAGTGGTTAGGAAGGTTTTTTATTTTTATAGCGTACTTTAGTGGCAGCCACTTTCTTCTTAATTTTAGTGGTAGCATGCCTGACTTAACATGTAAGCTACTTACCGGGCTGGTTTGTTAGGCGCTAATAGCATATCGAATACATACATTTTGTATAATGTCTAAGGCGTTGATGTTGGAATAAACCGTAGATCCGTATGCTGTAAATCCGTAGTCAATAGACTTAAAACTAGCGCTTTGTACACTCGCATGAGGGTTTCCCTGTCTGTACTCCATTTTGAGTTTGAGAGAAATTTTATTACGTTCAACCTTTTGCGGGCTTTTGTTTCCACATTTTTCACGTGCGATTTCCAAGTTAGTGTGCAATCAATTGTTACTACTAGGAATTGGAAATTTGTAACAAACGT
Organism: Vesta saturnalis; assembly: GCA_036346205.1. NCBI lineage: Eukaryota > Metazoa > Arthropoda > Insecta > Coleoptera > Lampyridae > Vesta > Vesta saturnalis. The sequence continues at coordinate 456,155 of JARFJB010002068.1, forward strand.
TATTTTATTTCCTTTTAGAAAAAGATTAGGAGGAGGATGCGGTTGTCTTTGCTTACAAAAGTGTATGCACACTGTCTTCGTTGGAGAGAATCGAAATCCTATACTTTCTATTTCATTTAATACTGTATTTATTGCAGCTTGCATTTGTCAATTATGTGACGCATTACCTTTGGATGTAGTGTTACGCATACCGAAGTAAGCGGGTTGCCAAGCCAGCTACAGTGCAAATGGACGAGGTCGATATAAGGAGTAAAATGATTTAACGGTAGTTTCAGACACCTTACACTTACCATAAATCTACAACTCACAAAGCGCAGTTCAGAAAAACCTGTCTCTAGGCGCCATCACAATCTTAAATTTTGCCTGAATAAGTAGTCTTAGGCGGGATGTTAAATTAATCCTATCTGGCTGTGGAATACAGAATCAGAGCCTACTCAGGAAAGCCATTCACACTCAAATTCTATCACACCCGAAAAGAAATTTATCCAAATGCCTAAGAAAATTTTGAAATACACGGGTTGTCCTAAACTTATTGAACACACCCCGTACATACGAAAATTCCAAGTCATAAAACGTTAACTTGAATACTTTTTAAGTAACCCCTCGTATACATACAAATTTATATTTCTGTTATAAAACTCTGAATTAAATAAACAATACCCGAAATAAAAAAGTCGGTTTGATAATTTTTAAATCACCATAACATTCGTTTGTAGCTGAAAAATGTAAAATAGAATGCTCAGTGCCTTCATTATAAATATCCTCTATATATTTTATTATTTCCCTTTAAAAATTATAGTTAAACATTCATCAATAGGATTAAATTTTAATACTTCAAGTCTGTAACGTATACTTATTAAAAAATACTCTCTAACCTGTGTTCTGTCTTTTACTGACTGTCAAACAATCAAAATATTTAAAACAAAATTGTGTAATCGAACTGGCTCATTACGCAATTTCAAATCGATCATTAAGCTCAAAAATATTCAAAGATAAATTTCAGTTATCAATAGGTGTAACCCATTAGGTAAATTTACACAGGTTAATGCGAAAATCTTATCTCAGCTGACACAAATAAACGACAAATGTAAATTAAATAATGGATATATATTTGTAAATGTACATATGTACAAGCACTGCTTCGAAAAGCACTACAAAACTAACTTTTATAGATTAAAAATTCCCTCAAAGTCTTAATCCTAAAAACACATCAAAACAGATAAAGTTCGAGAATACTTCTTCTTATAATGAAAAATTATTAACCCAACAAGTAAGAATGAACCTAAAAGATAATCGCACTTGTATCTGCAAAACAAAACGTAAAACTAGTTCTTACAGTTTATGTTAATTAATCCGTGATATGGTGAAATCATATGGTCTGCTTTAGTAATCCTTTTTAAAATTTCACCTACTCTGACACAAAACACAGAAGTCAGTCGTGTCTGCTAATGCATTCGGCTGTACACTCGCGAGCGTAGTTGTTTGTAGTTCACCCGCGCATTTCACATGGGCTCTTTTCTTTAATTTAAGATTTGCCCTTCAAAGTAAACCCTTATCACCACAAAGAATGTTTACTTCCACTTGTATAAAGGAACTCTTATTTGATTGCTCAATCAATTTGGTACTAATAACGACTGTACACATGCGACAATTAATGTCACCAACGATCACTAATCTCTAACTAAATTCTTAAGCTTTAATTCGGTTACTTAAAGGGTTACTTCCAGCTTTATTTATTGGATCATGTGTTTACTGAACACTTAACTGAATATTTTGTTAATTTATTGTTAAATCTGCTTTCGCACTTTTTTTTCATTTTTGTTGAAAGGAAAACAGTATTATTTACGCTTAAACTATTTATTTATGAATGTCTATATGATTTATCCCCTTTTGGGTTATTGCAGCCGCTTATATATGTGCTGATGAATTGAATTTTACAAATAAAATCGCACACTGGCCATTCCAAGGTCCTTCAAAACAGCGCGCGCGATCTTTATTCAAGCTCTAACCGAACTATCTGAACTAACTATCCTTTCAATTAAGCACTCGGTGCCCGCCATATTACCATAATTTCCGCAATATATTCGCGCTAACATAAAAATTCACCTGTCACAATTGTGATCTCACGCGTTTCTTTGCCGCGTCGAAGTTCTGAAAGTGGAACGAGATGCATACAATGCGAAATAAACGTAGCCATCTTGAGTTTACTTTTAAATTCACTCACAACTCTCCAAAAAAAACATTAATTGCAATTACATTCACTCTGTACATTATTCAGACCATAACTCAACTTTTTACGAAAATGTTACCGGTGGGTGAATCTTATTTCCGCACAATTTAACGAACTCCGCCACATTCTAACAACTTCATTCTTAGGCATGCATTCAATTGCACAATATTACATAATTTTGTACAAACAAAATATGCATACATATTCCTTGCAGCACATTAATACGATATCAATACATCATAAACTCACTCATTCATACGTCTAGAATCATTTCTTTAATCCAAATTCTTTAGTATAAAATGTCATTCGGTAGTCTCTTACCAGTGCCGCCCCAGTAAAAATTTCACCAGAACATTATTTTTCAACCAAACTTAATGCTTTCAACGTGAAAATCTTTCTACAACATTCTAATATTTTTTCATATGATATCTAATGCAAACTCATTTCATTCAAAATACGTTCCATACGTTATCAAAATACTGCATATACCGATGCATCAAAATAACCTTACAGTGGTATACAAGGCTGTCATCCACATAAATGCATCGGTCAATTTTAGGGTTTAGCGGTTTGGTTAGTTCATTTACTGTGATAATGAACAGAGTTGCGCTCATTGTGAAATTTTGAGGTATTCCATTTGCGAGTAGATGTTTACTCGATAAATGATTTTCAACTCTAACATGGATCTTTCCGTTAAAAAGAATTTTATAAAATTAAGAATTTTTCCTCTTGTCCCCCAACGGTGAATCTTTTCCAATACATTATATCCACTTCTAAATAAAAAAAAACCACAGTACGATGTTCCCTTTGGTATTGTTGAGGAGAGTAGCATTATGTTATCTCTTGTTGAATAACTTTTTTGAAACCTGCTTGATATTTGTCAATAATGTGATTGTCTTGTAAGTATTTTATTAACCTTTTATTAATCATTCTCTCGAGTATTGTAATCTTACAGCTAATGAGTGATATTGGACGATAGCTGGTTATATTCAGTTGTTTTATTGGATTTTGAAATGGGAATTATGATTGATGCTTTTCATCCGAAAGGTAATATCTTTCTGACCAGATTTGGTTGTCTTTTACACATTTTTACGCAGCGTGTAATTCATCTTCTGTAAATTGTAAATTGTTTTCACTTTCGTCTTGTTGAGAATAGTTTATAGGGGTTTGTCTATCATACGTTGCTCCTTTCACTCCTGGGGTACATTGGTTCGAGCTGCTGGCTTCTTCAAGATATTTAGCTATTCTTTCAGATACATCCGTAGGCTCGGTAATAAACGTTCCATTTTCTTCCAAGATAAGTGGAGCTTTATTAAAGGTTTTTCCGGACACTGATTTGATCTTGGTCCATATTTCTGAGTTAGTGGTTTTGATATTCACTTCTATCACGTACTTTTGCCAAGATTTTCTTCGTCCATCTAGTATTAGACGTCGTGCTATTGTACTCGATTTTTTAAATTTTATTCAATTTTCTGTTAGTGGGATAGTTAAGAAATATTTTTAGATCCTTTTTTCAATTTTTTATTGCATTTGCAACTTCTGCATTCCACCAAGGAACAGCGCGCTTCTATGGATATTTCTGCGGTATAGATCTTTCGGCTGCTTCTATAATGGATGTTATAATGATATTTACTAGGGAATTAGTTTCTTGGTTTCTGTCTATCGGAGGAACATTTGTTTCCCAGTCTGCCTGCTTTAACAGCCATTTCCTTACGTGAACGTGATTATTTGTTGTGGTTCCGTTAGAAATTGTTAAGGGAAAATGATCACTTCCATAAAGATCAGATATTTGATCTCAGGTGTCATTAATTGCTATTCGTGATGAACAATTGCACCAAAGTTGTTTAATTTGGCATTAACATGAGTAGGTTTTCCGTTATTCAAGATTACCGTGTCTGTTTCATCCAAGAGAGCTTCTATCTCTTTCTTCGAGAGTCGCACTTTGTAGATCCCCACAATGTGCTATGAGCATTGAAATCGCCCAGTAAAATGTATGGTTTTGGTAGTTGTTTTAGTTCATTTTTTTGTCCAATTACCATCTGGTAGGTAGATATTACATAGTGTGACAATTATTGGATAGCGAACATTTATAGCTACTGCTTTGGTATTAGTTTTTAAGGTTCAATACGTTAAACAGCTACTATGCAAAAATATGGCAACTCCTCCTTTTGCTCTGCCAGCATCTATAACATCAAATCGAACACAATCGTAAAGCCTAAGTATGTACTCATCAGTCTTTTTGGAATGTTATTCCTGTAAGCTAATTCGTCCGATCGTTTGATACAGCCGTTAATGTTCCATTGTAATAATTTGAATGTGGAATAGTACAGATGTATAAATAAATAATAAATACAGATAAATACTATATAAGGACGGAAAAATTAACATATAAACTGTATAAATAAATAATAAATAAAATAAATACTATATGGCAACGGACTTTACATGTATATAGGTAGACAAACTCAAATATACCACATATCAATCTAACAAGTCAAAATATTAATTAAGTTTATGGGCCTACTTCCACAGTTTTTGCAAAAACTGATCAACTCAACTAAGATGAAACCACAGTTACAAAACACTTATAATACAAAATCAAAATATCACTATATGCTTTGACTAGTACTATCCCTCCTGGCTTTGCTTCTAGGTCGTCCGACCTTTTTGTTTTCCTTCCGGGTTGCTGGGTTTATAAACTCCGAGGCGGAGTTTGTATTCTCGCATACACAGAGGGTGAAGAGCAACTAGGTCTCGGTTTTTTTCTCCACGAAAGTCTGCGTCCATGCATTTTAGTTCTGTTAAGATAGATAACTAATGCTTTAATTTATGTGACCATATCAGAATCAGGAGTATGGAACTGGGCTTACTGGATTCTTTCTGAGTAACGTTATTTCCTATTTAATTATTTTTCTAATCTCAGAAATTATGCTATGTAACGTAACATCTGTAATAGAAGCAGCTGTCACTTGAGCGAAAGCTGGTTGGCTAGTAACAGCTGATCCCTCCATCAGTTTAGCTTGCAGGTAAGTTACTTTGTTTAATACCATTATTTCCTTGATTGTTCCCTGTTTTCTTGTATGCAGGGCACCCTTTCCAAACGTCTAATGGTCAGCTTTGCAGTTTGGACATTGTTTTGGATTTTCGCACGCAGTGTCTTCGTGTGTAGGTCTACTGGTGAGAATTAAAACACCTGAGTGGTACTGGAACGTACGGCGTCACCTTTAGGGGGCACACAGCCGCTTTAATAGGCTTTGGCAGACTATCTCTCCCAAATGTAAGAATGTGGTTGAGTGTATCCTCTCACACCCCTTCATTTTTAACCCTTATCTTTTTGCTTCTGTAACGAATTCGGGACTAAGACATTCCTTTATTTCCTCTAATATAGAATTTAACAGGTCCGGGCAGTAAATAACTCCCTTGCACTGGTTTAAAGCAGGATGACATATGAATCTACCTAACATGATCTTTATCGTTGGCTTTAATCACACAATTTATTTCATCGACAGATTATCTAATAAATACTATTTTCTTTTATTTTAGAACTGAAGCATTTATTATCATATTTTACTTTTATGAACTTTGCCTTTGTTTGTTAGACAATTGACATTTACACCTGTTACTTATCATGTTTGCGGAATACTTTTATATACTTTAATTTGTTAACTTCAGATTACGTTGTAATAGTATTCTCAAAAACTTTAGTTCATTGTCTTTGAGACGCATACATTGCACTTAGTGTATTATCTTACTGACGTTTAAGAATAATATCTGTTATCACCTGTTCTTAGCCTTGCTGATATCATATGAAATCCTTTCTCACGTCTAGACTTGTTACATCTAGATTATGTTGCATTTATAACAGTTCATAAACTTTGTTTGCACAGATGTTTTATTCGTTTAGAATTTTTTATGTTGCCACAGTTCATAGTACCAACCACTTCCATTTGTTAGCGATTTTATTAACGGCAACAGATCTACATTTATATAATGTTAAACTTTTAAGTGATTACTTACAATTAGTCGTGGCTTCAGTGAACAAAAGTATAAACTGTCACTAAAAACCAAAGAAAAACAATGCATGACCACCAAATAAGACCCAGACCAGGCGCCCTTCGAAGAGACCATCTCCATCATCTCAATAAGAGGGCGTATAGAGGAGGATCTTTCGAGGTATTTTGAAAAGTAAGTATAATTTTGTTTAATTAATATTTAGTGTTTAGTGCAATTTAATTTATTGGTTTTGCAGCATAATACCAGCAATAATGGTGATAGCAGAAACTATGGAGAAAAAAGTTATCACTCATAGAAGAGCACCTCACCAACCCTGCAGGAATTTAAGGATAAAGTGTTCATTAGTTACGAAAAATTTATAATAATTACATTAATAGTAAGGTGATGAGCATGGGGCGAATAGAAAGACTGAGTGAAGAACTGGCTAAAGTCAATTGAGATTTAGAGTGCATGCGGCGTAATATTTGAAATACTACAATTTTTTGGCGTACGTTGGAAGGGATTGATCATAACTCAGTGCACTTTAAGGTTTTTGATGTTAATGTGATCAAAATTTCCTGTCCTTGCCGACTTTGTGTATCTTTTACCTTGTTGGAATACAACAATTATCCAACGTGATCCTTCTAGTTGCGTTTTTTATTTGCCATGTGTCGGAGATTGCTTGTTTTAAAGCAGGTAATTCATATAACTCCCATTCACGAAATGGGACAGTAATAATATATTTCTTCTTGATTCCTTGAAACAAGTTAAGTTTCGCAGCATCACTAAGAGTTAAGTGTGGTACTTTCCATTGAATTTTATTTAAGGTTATTGTCGCATCAAGGTAACCATGGTAGCAGTTTGTATCGCATCTAGATCGAATTAAAATCAACTCTTGACGCATATTCACGATTACTTTTATTTGTTGTAGATTTTAGAGAATCACTAATTTCATCTAACTCATATGTACCGTGTGGAATATTAGTCACTTGCAGATGAGATGGACTTATTCTAAAATAAAATCTATCTTTGCGTGTATTTCTAATTTTTAATTCAGTTGCAACCGTAAAATCCAACCAATCCGTTAACGTATTTCTTCCCAAAATCTAGTTCTATCGATGGATACAAGTAGTAGCTAGCTGTGCTACCAACATCTTCTAAACTACCCGTAAGTAGTTAATCACTTCAATTTCAATACCGAAACTATCTTAATACCACACCTTTTTACCTCGCCTTTTATAGCAAACCCAATGCGTACCTGACACGCTTTGTATCTAAGTTATTAATTCTAGATTAATTTTTCCATAGTAATTTAGGCATGCTATCTCTCATACAAATATCCCTAAAGTAGGCTACATTTTTGGTGTATTTCTTTAAATCAATATCAGTTAACGGTCTTTCGGGTAATCTATTCACTTTTTTGGAAACGGTTTCAAGTATAACGCACCACCACCAGATTTGTGTGGTTTTAGATAAATTCCACCACCTTTCTTATTCACGGAGCCTATAGCGATAGATTGCCTGTTATGGCGCGATGTCTCTTCTTGCAATGTTTTGACATTTTTAGCTTCATTGACTGCTTTAGTTATTCCCGATACGATGCCAGCTAAAGCACCGATGGCTGATAATCCTGCGAATAACGAAATAAAAAACGGTAAAAACCTTCCTTGTTTAGGTAAGGGAATTACGTTAGGAACTTGAATGTTTTTCCACGTTTTGCCGCTGAAAGCGCTGACTTTATTGTGTCTGTGAAATTTCTGTTAGGTTTAACTTTTGTAGCTATTGCTCCCTGTAAATGCAATAAATTTCCACCATTGCATAACGATTCCTTCTTCTTCAGATTGGACCGACATTTACACCTCATTCCTAATTTTCTCGTTTCTTTCATGGTGGTACTGACTGCTAAAGCTGCAGTTCATTCACCTATTGTTGCGTCTGATGATTTAGAGTGTTGCCAAAATTTTTGCTTCTAAAATTTGATCTGCTTTATGTCTACTTCCTAAATCTCTGTAACTGATATCAGGAAGTTTGCACCGAGCATCTAATTGATTAACACCGGGGTTACCGCGTGCGAGTTGTTTCTCTAATGTTGTACCAGGACCACAATACTGGTAACCAGGTAAATGCAATTCAACCGGAAGTTTATTGATTAGAGTATTCAGTAAACCACCTGCACTCTTTCGCTTCTTACCCAACATTGTTTAACTAGATGGATAAAGCAAGGTATTTATATTTAAATCGAGATTATAAAAACAAATCATAGTTATTTATTTATTTAGTAAGTACTATATAATAGATAAGCAGGACGATAATGCAATATTTCCATTAAGCATGCAGTGTTATGTGAATTAACCACCATGGAATTCTTTCTCGCGAAAACGACGGTAGTCAACAGCTTGTATGAACTTTTCATAGAAACACACAGATTGTAAGATTGAATAAATTCTAATCTTTAGCTTATTATATCCTTTAAATTGAATAGTTCTTCTACATTATGAGATTTTTAATCAATTCCCAATCGTAATAAATACCAAGATTGCTAGATAGAGATTCATAATGTTGGTCACGAATCTCAACACACCTGGCTGCGGTTTATACAAGAAAAATGTGCCCTTGAGTACCTATCAGAGCTTGTCAAATACTCACCGTGGCCTACTTTTAGTTTAGAGAACTATTTTACCTTGGCTCAATCAGCCAATACAAGAACCATTTAACCTTGAGCTACTTTTGTACCATAGACAACAACCTATCCTTCAGATGAGCTGCAGCTATATTTCTAAGAATTGTAACATGACGTACCCGCAGCTCGATAATCGTTGGTCTTGAAATTTCTATTTTTAGGTTTAAAATTTGATGTTGAAATTTTGACCTTAGATATCTTGAAATTTAAATTTCCCGCCAAAAGTTTACCTTGTAATTTTGAAGTTTGATTTCTCGCTACCAGAGGGCGAGTGACCTTGAACTGAGCCCGAACCGGCCATATATTGCTACTGTTGAGTGGAGATATTCCAGATTTCTTCCTAAATTGCTCATCATTGGGTTACAATACACCAGATCTATTTTGCATTCCAAATTTCTATACAAAAGTCGCGTGCACTTGGGCAAATTTGGTCTATCGATAGGGATAGATATAGCTTGTTTCTCAGTTAAGACATGAACAAAATAAAGAGATGTATAGGTAGTTTACAACAGACTGATAAAACACAGTCCCCTATCGTAAAAGTAGAAATGTATAGAAGCATAAGAAATTGGGACAAACGTAAGAGAGGTTATTATCAAAAAAGGATCACTCGTATCTGGGCTAATGTTTACACCTTTATTAAATCATATGAGGTTCTTATCACGGATAAGTACACCTCGAGCGGTCAAGATTAGGGTCTACGTCAACCCAAGGCCATATCTTATATCCATAAGAATAGGAAATTAACTCCAAAGTAGAAGAGAAAGGTTTCTCCAACACGATTAAAGTAATTACGGGTTGAGTGAAACAAAATTTGGTCGAGCTGGTGTTATATTGTCTGTGGTTTGTTTCCTAATTACTGCGATAGTTTTAATCGAAACCAGGACGCATTCTTTAGTGGATAAAGCTAAAATCAGCAATTTATGTAGAACCCAAGGATGGCAGCTGAAGGAAATCACTAGTATTTTGACCAATATGACATTTATATCACTTTGTATTACGTAATAATTTTATTTGCATGATTGAATTTAAGTCGATACATGAAATTACGTAAAGGTCGAGGTATTGTTCATTGAATATTATTAAATGTATTTATTTCAGTGTGAACCCAAAAACATGTTTGAAAAAATTTTTGTTACCAATTTCACCCACAGAAGCACCCTTGCGAGAAAGAGCTCAAGCCGACGTAATACTAGCAAAACATTTCTCTGTCTAAGCAGGTTTTTCAATGGAAATGTTTTGTAGGCACGAGTCAACCCTGAACACATAACAGCAATATTCAAAATTAATTTAAAAATAAAGAGTACGTTACAATTATCCCATAACATACTTATATGGTCTTCAAAATTAGTTAATCATTCTAAACAGAACCCAATGTTACAACTTCTCGCCTAAAGTGGAGCCCTCGATCGCCCTCTTTTAGTAAAACAAGTACACCACAAATTAAACCGCAACGTTACAACTTGGCATTTAAAGTGGGGATATCAACTGCACATTGTTAGTATAACTAAATTTTAAATTGAAATCCAAAGGAGAGCTATGATTTAATCAAAAAAGCCTTAAGTGTTTAAAAAATGTCTGCGTGTGTGCCTGTGATGAATTTTTCTGAAAACTTGAAAATCGGTTGCTAGAAAATATCGCACAAGTATTTATGACCCAAATGTTATAATACAGTGTTTCACAGTTAAGGTGGACCTGCGTAGCAAGGAATAATATGTGATTTTCTTTCGTCCATATAGAACACAAGATATTAGGTGATATTAGACTCAATTGTATTCAAATTTGGCTTGTGGTTATGAGCTAAGTCTAACACCTGCGACTGTTGTGTATGATTATCATAAATTACGAATAGTGTTAATGAATTTAGGGGTATTATTCCGTATTGAGTTGTTACGTGCAAATTACTTTTTCCACTAACTTGCCGTAACAGAGAAGATAGCCTTAGGACGGTCGCAAATCTCAGTCAAAGTAGAGAAGTGGTATGGGTTCTACAGTGACGCAGGTGGTACCTAAAAGCTTAAAATATAAGGGAGGGCGCCAGCTGGAATGATTAACAGCCAGTCCAATGAAATGAAACCCAACCCACAAGAAAGTTATTCCACCCTCAGCCGAACTTAAGGGCCGGTGGCCTAAAAACCACACCCCGAAGAAGAAAAAGCCCATCCCAACCCACTGGAAAGGAAGCGTACAATTTTGTTTCCTCTGGCCGAAAAAGTAAAATAAGGGGTCCATTATAGACCCCAACTCAACCCTATGCCACCATGAACTAGCACAGATGAAATGTCATAGGTGCTATTAAGAGATAGTAGGAGAGAAAGAGGAAATCTCATTTACGGCGAAAATTTACCCCATTGCCTCTGATTCCCGGGATTCAGTGGTCGCCGAAACTAACACGGGAAAGGCGAACACATCCCGTTCCTCTTAGGCCCATTCATATGATCATACATTCAATAAAGTGTAGTAGGAAGCTAGAATAGGTTTATCTCAAAGACAGCAGATAGGAAAGTGAAGTGAAAAGGGCTAATCTCCAAAGATCCCCCTGAGGAAATTAGGAGGGTACACCCCTGGAGAAATGCAGACAAGAGAAGAGAAGGGACCAGATGTAGAGGTCACGGATAACACAAAGGAAAAGTTTCCGTTAAAGTAGCCACCATGCGTGCGCAACCAGCCACCCACACATCTGACACATTAAGCGAGTTTGTGGCGCTTGTGACGCCTAGAAAGCCATTTATAGAATGACGTTTCAGGGAATAAGAGGTATTTTCAGCAAGAGCCGAACAGTCAGTCAGAAGAATTAGAGTCTCCAGCAGTATAATGTGGTTTAAGATCTTTAGTGTGAAACACTCTTATCGATTTACCATTAGCGTCTAATTCCGTTTTAATTCGAAAAGGACTCACACATTTAGGAGCTAGCTTGACATTAAAATACCTGACAGCATCAGAAAGAACAAAGTTCCGTTTCCAGACAAGATCATGTTTGTTATACCGCACATGGCGTCGACGAAAGTTATAACGATTTTGTACCCATTCGTAAGAATGTTTCATTTTGTCTAATATGTCAGCACGAAGTATGGTATAAAATTCAGTAGAGCGAGTAGAGTTTTATCGCGTTCAAGATTTAGGATTGGAGAATCGGAAGCAGGTTTAGGAAAGAGAACGCCGTAATGAATGTGTTCACGGCCACAAAAACGAAGTAAGGGGAATAGCCAGTAATATCGTGCTTAGCCGATCGAATCGGACAACCAATCTGAGGACAGTTAACGTCCCAAGTTCTTTGATTTGACTTGATGTAAGAAGCTATCGTCGTCTTCAATACGCGGTTAACTCGTTCCGGAGTTAGCCTTGTGGTGATGTTTGGCTGTGCAAAGAATAGTAGTACGGTAATTAGAGCACAGTTTAGTAAATTCCTTACTTCAAAATTGGACCCCGTTATCCGTAATAAGATATTGAGTAGTGCCGAACATGAGAAAAATATGCTCCAGGACAATACGAGAGATGATAGTAGCAGAAGCAACTCGCAAAAGGAAAGAAACATGGGAATTTAGTAAAGTAGTCAGCCACGACTAGAATAAAAGAGTAGCATCGGAGCTTCTAGATAAACGTCCAACGATTTCTGCATGCAAAACCTGCCATAGGCGAGTAGGAACAGCTAACAGAGCAAAGAATCCTGGAGACCCAGTCTGTTCTATCTTATGGGCAGCACAGGTCCGACACCTTCAAATATATCGTGCTACATCTGCACGAAGAGCAGGCCAATAGTAAATTTTAGAGTTGCAATTTACCGTTTTCGTTACTCCGCAATGCCCTGAAGTAGAGGCATCATGGTTTTCTGTCAAGCGGTTCAACCATTTCTCTTTGGAAACTACAATTTTCTAGTCGCCCCGGAGACTATCAGAAAGAGAAGTTTTAAAACGATTGTATAGCAATTCATCTTCACCAACCAAGAACGAAACTTTCTAGGAGAAGATAATACGCGATCTTTCAATTTTAAATACCACGAGTCAGTGATATGTTGAGAAATGGTCGAAGTAGAAGAGTCATGAGAAACAGATTCTAATTTAGGTACGGACCGAGACAAAGCATCAGGAACAAGGTGTTCTTTACCTTTTCAGTGAAGGATAGTAAAGCCATATTGCTGTAGGCGGATTGCCCAACGCGCTAAACGCCCAAAAAATTCAGTAGTTTATTCAGCCAGATGGGGGAATGGTGATCGGTGACCACCGAGTAGTGTGCACCTTCAACATACTGCCTAAACTTTTCGATTGCCCAAAGCACAGCTAAGCATTCCTTTTCGGTTGTTGAATAATGACGTTCAGTCTTAGATAACGATCGACTAATGTAGCTGATCACTTGTTCCCAGCAGAAGTATGCTGGCTTGAAATAGCGCCAAAACCGAAATCGGAGGCATCCGTTTGATTGAGAAAGGACAAATGAAGTCGGGGCAGGAAAGGATCGGAGCAGAAACTAGAAGCTTTTTCAAAGAACTGAATTCTTCATAGCATCCAGGAGACCAAATAAAAGAAGTATTTTTGCGAGTAAGGGCACTCAGTGGTGCAGTCAGAGAAGAAATATTAGGAATAAATCGTCTGTACCATCCCACCATTTCAATTAAGCGACGTACATCAGTAACCGTAGAAGGTGTAGGTATAGAAAGAAAATTGCAGCAGTTTTGTCTGGATGAACCAAAAGTCCATTTTTATTAACCACACATCCTAGGTAGTTTAATTCTGGCATTCTAGTAAATTGGAAAAGACCCCTATTAGGAACGGTGAAAGCTGTAAGAGGTTTAGAATCCCGAGGAAGAGGTATTTGCCAGTAGGTGGAGCGTATGTCCAAACTAGATAAGTATGGCGCCTCTCGTAAGCGATCTAAGATAGATGTAATATAAGGACGAGGGTAACCATCTTTTTGAGTGACGGCAGTAAGTTGCCGAAAGTTGATACAGAAACGGTATGATTTGTCTTCTTTCCTCACTAAAGCGATAGAATTGCACCATGGACTGTTTGATGGTTCAATCACGCCTAACGTCAACATATCAGCCAGTTCTTTATGAACTACTGCTTGAAGAGCAGGAGAAAGAGGGTAATATCGTTGCTTTATCGGTTCCGATTATGTTAAAAGGTTATGTTCAAGTAGCGAAGTGCATCCAATACTATTAGCAGTTGTAGGAAGAGCGGTTTCTAAAAGCGCTTGTAGAGATGATTGTTCAAGAGGAGTAAGTTCGGAGAGGGAATTTATATGTTCAGAAATGGTGTCTACCGAAGGAGAAGTGCCAAAAGATCATTGCCCATTCCGAAATCCGATACGAAGTTTATCGCTCGCCAATAGTCATTGCCCAAAATAAGAGTTTGTGATACTTCAATTACCACTATTACGTCCAATACGACAGATTTATCTTCTACAGGTCAAAGGAAGAGATAGGTGGCCGAGAATGTGACATTTACTGCTATCCACCAAAGCACAAAACGAAGAAGAAAGATGAGGGAGGAAAGAGAGGTGCTAGCTTTGTAATATTTGCCAACCCGCAGCACCCACTATAGTACGTGAAGAGCCGCTGTCCAATAAACCCTTAACAGTGTGACCAAAAATTGAAACGTTTAGATAAGGTCGTTCGTCATTGCGAACACTCGCGAAAATAAAGTTCTAATAAATATCGTTATTTTTCAGCTAACCCGAAAAACGGAGAACCCAAGTTTAAAGAGATGGTTGAATCCTCCACTCAGTCAGAAGATTCCGAAATTAGTTTCCCTGATTTTTAGTACAGATAAGCCAGGTTTTCCGCCACCATAATAGTGTTTATTTTAAGGTTGAGGACACCTCGGTGAAGTATGGCCCTGTTTGCGACAGAAGCAGGATGAAGTAAGGGTAGGAGTAGTGATGGGATTTACCGTAGGTCTAGGAAACTTGCTAGGAGTCGAAAAATCACGATAAGAATCGACTTAAGCCAGACTAGGTTCAAGAAGCTTCCTAGAACGTGTAGAAGGTGGAGGTTTAAAATTATCTATGGCGTATTTATTGTGTACCAGCTTTTTCCCTAAAGAAATTAATTGAGCAAGAGAAGTGATTTTTACTAGAACCAGAGAGGTTTGGTAATAAGGAGTCAGATTACGTCGTACTATTAGTAATTGTTGGTCTTCCAAAATTGAAATAACTTTTGCATCGTAGCTACATAAATTCCTATTGTTTCTGTCGCACCCATTGTTCGCGCTTTAATTTAATTCAGACCTGAGTAAGGTCACTATGTCTGCCCAAGAAGATAGTGAGGCTTTGTGAGCCCTGAACAATAATAATGCTTTCCCTGACAATAGTTCAGGATAAGCAGAGAATAGATAGTTAGACCTCTAGCAGAAGCAAGTTCCTCAATACGTGTGAGAAATTTTAGAGTGAAGCAGTTCCTTCTCCCGAAAATGTTAGATTAAGTTTTGCTGCAGAAAAATATTTAGGAGTAACAGCGATAGCAGGAGGAACAGTAGGCACAGAGGAAGTAAGCATTGGTGTAGTAACATGACCTGCAGATTCTGAACAATGATATTCAGGCTCGCTATCAGAGATTTGCTTCGTAGCAGAAGGGCTAGAAGAAGAAACTTGTGAAAAACTCACAGAAGTGGAAGGTTTACCTTTTCTATAACTAGACTCGACTTCAGATCGTATCATCTGGAAAGACAGGAGAAGTTTATTTTTCTCTGAGACACATCTGAGCTAGCTTCCATACGTTCACAACATCTTTGAGCGTGAACCCAAAGGTGGAGAGAGTAGTGGTTCTTCTGAACGTACAGCAATAAGATCGGTCGCAAAGCCGATTTTATGGTCAAAACCAGCCAAAGATTTAGGTATTCCTCTCGAAGTTCATTCATACTGAAGTTCACTTTACCTCTATTTTCCATAAACTCGCCATGGTGAACAAAAGAATCTAAGTATTAAACGAGAATAATCTATCTCAAAAAAATGGTACTAATCGCGAAATAGTGTCTGTATACTATTCACAGCAATTAAAGAATTTATAAACCTAAGGTGAGAAAGTCGAAAATAATTTGCACAGAACTTTCGAAACAACAGCCCAAATCTAATCTAAACACGCAAGCCAGTAACTAAAGTAAATAATAAGACCTCAATCGAAAAAATAGTTTTAAATTTCACCAATATATCAGTATAATATGTACATATCAAATACTTGTAGCAGAAAATTTTAATAGGGATAGAAAGGAGTTTCAGAAAAGTCGGCCTCACTTTGGGAGCCTGAAAACTGTACTGTACTTTGTCCACTAACTTACCGTAACAAAGAATAGGTTAATTTGAAGGCAGTGCGTATCTTGTATTTGCTGCCTATCCTTCGTATTTTGTCTGAGGTACCTTGTATGTATAGTATTATCGCTGTATATTTAGGTTCTTCTTTTCGGTTACCCTTTCCTTGTTAGGTTAGGTGTTAGATCGAGGTAGCCATTTTTTTTTAGTGTTCTAGCGATATTTTCTTTTTATTTGTTCAGGTCCTCTTGTTTTGTGCATATTGTTTTTGCTCTATTGTACAAGCATTTTGCCACGCCTAACTTCACGTTTTTGTGGTGATTGGAGTTGTAGTGTAGGTACCTCCCCGTGTGGGTAGGTTTCCTGTATACACTTGTCGTGAAAGTGTTGTCATTCCTGTGTACAAGTACATCCAGGAATGGCAGTTTTTGTTTCGACTCCAATTCCATTGTGAATTTGATGGAGGGTGCGCGGCTATTTAGATGATCTAGTAATTCATCTAGCCTATGCTTGCCGTGTTGCCAAACTACGAAGGTATCGTCCACGTATCTAAGCCACATCCTTGGTTCTTCTGTGAATTCGTATATCGCTTGGTCTTCAAAGTCTTCCATATATATATTATATATATATAATATATATATATATATATATATATATATATATATATACAGTGTCCGAGAACTGTACAAACTGAAATGGTATTTTCCTTGCAATTTAAGTAAAGAGTCCATAAACATAGGTCTGATTCGCAATAGTTACACAGATACAAGCGTTTAAAGTTTATAAATGATCACATATTTTTCAAAAGTATATTATTAGTCAACTGGAAAAACAAAACCGAAACGATCTGTCATTTGGAATCCTCCTGTTGGGAAATCTTCGTTCATATTCCCTAACGGCAGCTCTCGCATTTCCATCACAAAATCCATAAATGTAAATGATGTCAGCATACTCTTCGTTAGAAAATTGAAAAAGCATTTTAAATTTAAATTACACTTAATTTACTACAATCCACTTTGTCATTATTAGAACACAAACGAATAAATGACAGATTGTTTCGGTTTTGTTTTTCCAGTTGACTAATAATAATTACTTTTGAAAAAATATGTGATCATTTATAAACTTTAAACGCTTGTATCTGGGTAACTATTGCGAATCAGACCTATGTTTATGGGGACTTTTTACTTAAATTGACCCAAGGAAAATACTATTTCAGTTTGTACAGTTCTCACACACCCTGATATATATATATATATATATATATATATATATATATATATATATATATATATATATTACTATGGGTGATATAACCCATCGCCATCCCAAACTCTTGTTGGTAGAATTTGTCTTCTACCTGGAAGTATGTAGTTCTAATGCATATTGTCAGAAGTTCCACTATTGTGTTTACCGAGAGTTGCGTGCGTTCGTCTAACGTTTCATCCTTTTCCAGCTGGTCCCTTATGATAGTTAGTGCCTTATCGGTAGGCACATTTCTGAATAGACTCACAATGTCGAAGCCTACCAGTATTTCTTCGTGGTTTGGTTGGAAGTTTCTGATGGTTTCCACGAAGTGCTGCGTATTCTTGACCATAGACTCGGTTTTTCCCGATAAGCGTGTGATGATACCTAACAGATGGTGTGCTAATGGGTGACAAGGTGAATTTCTCGAGCTCACAATTGGTCTCAGAGGAATTCCTTCCTTGTGAATCTTTGGTAGGCCGTACAGATGCGGAGATTTGCTGTAGTGGGGTAAGTCTAGTTCTCTGGCAATCGGAGAACCCTTCCTTATGTTTTGCCAGCGTCAGGTATCCGTCTTTCGATTGATGGTGTGGGGTCTTTTGGCTAGATGAATCTAGGACTGATCTAACCTTACTTCTGTATTCTTTGGCTTCTTCAGGATCTAATTTTATAGCTGTTTCTTCGACTGCGATTATTAAATCTACTTTCGGAATATACCTCGGTGTTATCGCATAGTTCAAGTCTTTGTCCAGAATCTACATTTCGTTTTCGTTCAACTGTCGTTTAGAGATGTTTATGACAGTATTTTGTCGATTGATTGGTTGGTTGGTTCTTTCTTCTCCTTCATTAGCTTTTCAAGTTTCTTCTGCTTAATTTCCTTGTGCATTGCCTTGGTCTTCGAATATTTACTTCTGGTAGCCGTGTTTATCCTTGTTCGATCACTCGAACGTTCTTTGACTAACGCTTCGCTAGCTCTCTTTGCGATTAGTGATATTTTCCGGCTGTGTATAGGAGTTTTGATGTTGAGCCCGGTGGGTATTACGTTGTTATTACGGGCTTTGCAGAGGAGGGTTAGGTGGTTCTCCTCTAGTGCTAGCTTTCTGAACAGCTGTTTGACTTCGGGGCCGTACCGAGTTACTAATTCTGTATTATAAGTGTTTTGGAACTGTGGTTTCCCATTTTATGCTTTTTGAGCGCGACGCTTCGGAAGCGGACTCTGCTCTCGTCATCAGGCTTAGTCCTAAGAGGGACTGTTTTCGCACTTGAGTGATATATAATATATTATTTATATATATATATATATATATATATATATATATATATATATATATATATATATATATTCCCTAAGACATGACTACTCAGATTCGAACTTGGTATTTCATTACTAGTCTGACACCTTTACCGCTGAACCACTGAGTAATCCAAATATATATATATATATATATATATATATATATATATATTTTTAGAACTTATGTGTATATTAAATTTTTTCGTGGTTGCGTAGAAGTTTATTGCGCATGTTGCGCCGTAACTTCTTTCGCAGGTGTATTGCGCTTGAGCTCTTCTCGCATTATTGAATCCATTTTCATTTCTACACTAGCTTGACTTATTGGATTTTATGCTAGTGCAATGTATGTGGCTTCTTTGAGTTTGCGACGTGTTGTGTTTTTGTCCTTTGCCACTATTTCTATGTTATTCCATTGGATGCGGTGGCCTTTGTTCCAGACATGTTCGCCGATTCTTGATCTTTGTGTTTCGCCCTTACGGACGTTCTCACTTTGAGTGGTCTACTGCTCTCTCCTATGTATGCTCTGCCGCATTCGCATGGTAGGTTGTATACACAATTCTTGGAATTCTGATCTTCATTGTATGGTTTGCTTTTGGTTAGTATTTTCCTGAGCGTTCTGGTCGATTTGAAGACAGTCCGTATCTTGTATTTGCTGCCTATCCTTCGTATTTTGTCTGAGGTACCTTGTATATATGGTATTAGCGCTGTATATTTAGGTTCTTCTTTTACGGTTACCCTTTCCCTGTTTAGGTTAGGTGTTAGATCGGGGTAGCCATGTTCTAGCGATATAATTTATTTTTCTTTGTTCAGGTCTTCTTGTTTTGAGCATATTGTTTTTGCTCTGTCGCACAAGCATTTTGCCACGGATGTGGCTTAGATACGTGGACGATACCTTCGTAGTTTGGCAACACGGCAAGCATAGGCTAGATGAATTCCTAGATCATCTAAGTAGCCGCGCACCCTCCATCAAATTCACAATGGAATTGCAGTCGAAGCAAAAACTGCCATTCGTGGATGTACTTGTACACAGGAATGACAACACTTTCACGACAAGTATATACAGGAAACCTACCCACACGGGGAGGTACCTACACTACAAATCCAATCACCACAAAAAGTTAGGCGTCGCAAAATGCTTGTACGATAGAGCAAAAACAATATGCTCAAAACAAGAGGACCTGAACAAAGGAAAAGAAAGTATCGCTAGAATACTCAAAGAAGATGGCTACCCTAATCTAACACCTAACCTAAACAGGGAAAGGGTATCCGAAAAAGAAGAACATAAACACACAGCGATAATACCATACATACAAGGTACCTAAGACAAAATACGAACGATAGGCAGCAAATACAAGGTACGCACTGCCTTCAAATCGACCAGAACGTTCAGGGGAATACTAACCAAAACCAAACCATACAATGTAGATCAGAATTCCAAGAATTGTATATACAACCTACCATGCGAATGCGGCAGAGCATACATAGGAGAGAACAGTAGACCACTCACAGCGTGAACTCAGAAACATGAGAACAACGTCAGTAAGGGCGAAACAGAAAGATCAAGAATCGCCGAACATGTCTGGAACGAAGACCACCGTATCCAATGGGATAACATACAGATAGTGGCAAAGGACTAGAACATAACTCATCGGAAACTCTAAGAAGCTATATACATCGCACTAGCAGAAAATGCAATAAGCAAGCTAGTGAAAAATGAAACCCATATGGATTCAATATGAAGAGCTTACGCCAATACACCTGCGCGAAGTGCGCGCAAACCAAACTATCCAACGGGATAAATAATATATATAGATATATATATATATATATATATATATATATATATATATATATATATATATATATATATATATATATATCTAAAAAATATATATTGGATTACTCAGTAGCTCGGCGGCAAAGGTGTCGGGCTAGTAAGTGAATGGTACCAAGTTCAAATCTGAGAGTAGTCAAGTGCTTGAAAAAAAATTATATATAACATATGAATTCGACTCAAGTACAAAAAACAGTCCTTCTCAGGACTAAGTCTGATGGCGGAAGCAGAGTTCGCTGAAAATAGGCCGCTAATAAGAAACCACAGTTACGAAACACTTATAATACAGAAAAATGTTTCACCCCTTGATAAATTTATTGATCTCTTTTAAGTTAATTATCGAACGCTAGATGTGTTGATGGCTGTAGCAAGTATTTCCTATCAATCCGACAGAATCGTATGTACTAAACGGTTGCAGAATGTCAGTACATATTTAGAAAAGTAATTTTAAAACCGATATAACTCGATGGGCCAAATAAGTCCAGAAACTTCATTTTTCTTTAGAAAAATACAAAAATGTCTGCTTCGCCAACAACCAAACAGGAAAAGAACGCAGAAAGTCACTTATCACCCGGATGTCAATCCGCTGTGAACCAGTGCTTCCAAAACAATAACGTTGAATGCAACATATGAGTGACCATCAATAAATTTTAACAATCTCTTACAGAAATCTATTTACTTGAGAAAAGTAATATTTTCAAGAAGCTACAGAAAGACGAAATTATAGAAATGCAGTTACTTTTAGAAAAAATAGTATATTCAAGAAAATACTAGCAAAACAGTAATAATCCGGAGATTTTAACAGGTCGAAAAATTGACTAAATCGTGCAGCGTAGGTAACGAATGTAACAGAGTGTAAAAGTATGTATGACCTCATTCTTTTGTCAATGTGTATTATTATTTGCGTAGTGCCACATTTAAAAGATTAGATATTTTGATTACGTCCAACTTACCGGGTGTTTGATGTATGCAACTTTACAGTGACAACGTTCATTTCTTTTTATATTCTTAATGAAAGCTTTAAGGTAACAATTTGTGGAATCTTTCCTTATTACGTTTTTGCTGTTTTGTTTTTTCTTCGTCATTTTATTGCAAACACGTACGAATATTTTGAAATCATCGTAAAACAGGATGTTTATACTTTTACTGAAAGCTATCTCAACGCCACCAACTTTATTTAATTCAACCAATAGCAATTTTTCATTAATCGTACTATAAAGGTAGCTTTCTTTCTATTTTTTTGAAAACAATAGAAACATTTATAAACAGATCATAAAGAAAGGTTCCTCCACTACCAATATAATGTTTTTTTCATACATTCTTTATGTGTATACAATTACATCGTTTGCTTTGTTTAATTGTTACAACCCCTATTGTAAGAATCCTTGTGGCGATACCTACTCTGTGGGCTGCTCTAAATCGGTAAAATTAATTTTGTTACTAGTAGTATACCTAATAAAAATATTTTTTAGTATTGTTCTTGTCACGCACGATGTGGCCCAAATTACCAAATGATTCGATTATCCCATGAACATCGAGATTATATTTTAAAGTATCATAACGGTGTAAGACCTACGAGAATTAAATCTTATCTCGCATATTATAAACAACCTACTAATAGTCTTGAAATGGAATGGAGTGACGAATTAGAATTTCTTGCTCAATGCCACGTTAATGCATGCAGGGGACCTGGTAGTAAAGATGCTTGTAGGAAATCGTCAATCGGTACGTATAACCAAAATACATACTATTCAAGCACAGCAAATATTTCGGACCTGAGCAAGTTTATTAAGGCCGTAATGGAGAAGTGGACTGAACATGAAGCTGGCTCAAGTGGTTTTCCTTACGCAATAATCGCAAAATATGAAATGAGGTAAGCAATTTTACTATGTTAATAGCTTTCTGTTAACTTTACCTATAATTTAGGGAGAAATACAGTAACTTTACCCAAATGATATGGGCAGAAACTTACCTAATAGGTTGTGCAATGAGTGTAGCTGGACATAACCCTAATTTTGACAATACATCAACTGAAGTATATTTTTACTGCAATTATGCTCCACCTGGCAATATTGTTGGAGAGGAAATTTTCAAAGATTTTAGATGGTATTTCTTCTCGTCTAACACATACTGTAATTATTATGGTCACAAAGAATCTACGATTTCTAAACTCTGTAAATCAAATCTGACACATGCACCATGGAAGCCTCCTTTTGTAGTATTTAATTGTAAAGCAAGCGGGTCTTATTTTTAACAAACTGTTTTAAAGCAGAAAAAATCATACATTTTGTAAATAAGTTGTAAGTACTCCGATATATATTTCTAAGTTTAATGAAGATTAAAAGTAATTTTAGGACTATTTCTGGAATATATCTTTCTTTCTTCTTAAATTAAACCGAGTAATTAGGGGTCGAAAACGATGGGCATACCGAGTTAAGGAAATTACCATGATAACTGTTATAAATAGATACAAGAATGTTTAGTTATGTTAAAAGAAATATGTTTTTGATATTAAATAAATACTAATACAAAGTACGGCAGCACTGTTTTAATTTACGATAGTTGTGTTGACATATTCCTTAAACAAATTTAGCTATAAAGGTGCGGCGGATGGGGGAGTTTGGAGGACTATGAACAGCTATGAGGCGGTAAACAAAGGAACATAGGATAAGGATGGTGCCGATGTTTGACGTCGCTGTATGCCGTCATCATAACTCGTATAAATGGGTATTTTTTAATGGTTTAAATATCTCTTTCAATGTCAAACTGCTAGAGCGCTGGTGGTGTAGTGCTAGGAGTCGTCGTCCACGCTTTTCGTGAGGGTTCGATTCCCTCTTGAACAACTGTTAAAATTTAACATTTAAATGAGATAAAAGTTCTGCAGAGTGATCAATCTCAAGTGTATACCACGTGATCAAAATATTTAAGTTGGTACCACTGATAGGTTGGTAAGAAGCTGTATTGCTCTAGCTACTCTAGAGCATGGTTCGAGTAAAAACTACGATCAGTTTCAAATCTGTATGAAGGTCATTAACTTATACATATTATAAAATATTACCTATCTTAATTTAAATAATGACTATTTTGTATTTGATTTGACTGCATCCCTATAAAATACAACAAAATAAATAAAATATTATTTAATGATTGGATTAAATCATTACAAAATAATGGATCTTAAGTATTTAAATGTTATAATTTCATTATAATTAAATAAAATTTACAGTACATGTTTATGGAATGACAATGTCTTTTACAATTTTTTTTTTAACTTAGGCGCACATTAGTTATCACACTTTGCTTTACAGCATATGTTCAAAATGACCGCCATTAAATTGTAAACATAAGTTTGTAAATAACTCAAGAAAATACAAAAGTGAAAAACGAAGGTATAATATCACATAAACTGACATGATAAAACGACTAAAACCACACTAAAAATCCAAAGCAGCCAACTGCAAAACACAACAATATTGACAACTAGGGGATTTTTGTCATACCACTACAGTACGCTTGAGATTGATAACGTTGTAGTTGTTCTTACACAATGGTCACACAATCTGAAAATATATATTACTATATATTGGCAACCCGCTTTTACTAACATAACCTAACCTTTGTTAATGTTAATTATGATAATTACGAGTACCTGTTATTCATCCTTTGCTGCAAAAAACGGTATAATTCCCAAGGCTATTACAAGGATTGTGGTGACATCTCCAAATGTCTTATGGATAGTAGTAAGTTGGAATTCTAGCTGTTCTTTGAGGCACTAAATGGGAAAATATATGAATTATATTATTTATTTATCCATAAATTAGGAATGTTACTCGTAAAGGTAATTATAAAGAAACAGTTAATGATAAATATCTTGTAGAAAGAACATAGGGAAAGAAACTTAAAATAATAATAATGAGATATAGTTGTGTTTCCTTTATTTAAATCTACATTTAATAAAATTTTAAATCCTTAAGTAGGACTAATTTTTGTTGATAATATAATACGCAAAGGAATGGTTCATATTGAAATAGGTGAGATAATTAAAACTATTATTCTAATTTGATTTAATAACTAAGGATAATGCGAATAATGGATCAAACGTGGAAAATAAATTAGTTATCACTTGCAATTTAATTGAAGATTCTTTTATCTTCTATTATTTTCGAAAATTTTATTAAAATTACTTTTTGGATTAATTATTAATAACCTTCCAACTTACAAAGTGGAAATCGAAGTAAATGAAATAACTTTAATAATAATTTGTTTGGATAATTATGCAACTTCTTTATTAATACGTAAAATAACATAGGTAACATAACAGTCGTGGCACCCCCTTCCGGGGAAGCAAATCAAGTCCTGCCTAGTTTATTTTGAAATCTTTCTCCATACTTTCCTATCCGTGCATACCTCCCTAGCTTCCGCAAGATTCATGCATTGTTTCTGAGAAGCCCTTTCGTTTTTAATACTCCTTATCTTTCTTTCTTTTATCATACATTCTACTGAATTCAGACAAGTTTTACGCGACCCATCAGGCCCGGCCTTACCTCCATCACTCGTAAATCTGGTTTGTTAATCTTGTGTTATTCATTGTTTCGATGTAACCAAATCAACGTGGTGTACTACTTTTATACCTATCTATCATTGTCTTTCCTTCGCCACACTCCTTCATAAGACAATCATTCATCATCTTATCCCTTTTCGTTTTACCGCATGCGCTTCCCATGCCCACATCATTTATTTCACTTTCGTGCTTTCTTTGACATACCCGTGTCTCACTTCCTTACAGTATTGGCAGAACAAACACGCAATCTTCAGTAAACATTCTACCCAGGTATACCAACTGGTCCACAATTTCATCATGCAGGGTAAATACTCTACTCTCCTTTTCACCTTCCGGATTGAACACCACACTCATTGTTGTTTCACGTTTACCTTTAGCAGCATGCTCTCAGAGACTATACCAAACATCCTCAGAGCAGTTTGTAGCTCGTCCGCATTCTCACTTAATAAGAATGTGTCATCTGCATGCACCAAAACTCGTACATTTATGTCATCAGACATTACACCATTTGTATCTGTATGTACTTGTTTACTTAACACATTCATCCATGTATTTTTAACACGCACACGCACACTAACACACGCATACAAGCACACACGCACATACCAAAACACGCACACACGCGCACATGCACCCACGCACAGGCACAAAGACAATACTGTAACAGTTACAGTGCTGATTATGCAAGGAGACAAAGAATCGGTACAATATAAAAAGTATTGTTCAAATAAGGAAATGTGTTAGAACTAAAATAGTAGTTGTCATAACTTTTGTAGATGTAGCTCATAATCTGTATCTCAAATTCATGCTTGGACTAAACGTTTATTAATCACATTGTTCATGGTCCTTCAAGTACTAAAAAATTTACGCCCTCTTCCACAAAACAGCCAAAATTTAACAAAAGCCACCGAAGCATCAAAAAATAAGCGAAGATGCGGGCCAAGCTGGAAAAAGTAAATGCACTCGGTCAGCAACAAAATGAAATTAGCCAATAAATGCTTACTTCTTCTTGTACTAACTGTTGGATTAGTTTTATCAGTCATTCTGCAACTGTGCGGTTGGTAGAGGTGGAGTTGCAACAGCAGTTGTTGCAGGTGATAAACTACAAAACTAATTGTTAATTATTGATCAATTTGAATGTACTAATCGTGGTATAAATCAGTAAATAAGAGCAGTTGTTTTTAATGTTAAGTAGTTTCAAAAAATCTGTATTGTGCGGTTGTTGGTGGAGATGTTACCACAACAGTTGTTGCAAGTGTAATATTACCTTAAGGATCAAAGAGGTATAACTTTATTACTTTTAGAAATAAAACAGCGTTTATTAGATACAGAACAAGTTTAACTGTTTATTTAATAACTTGACCTTAAAAAATGAATAAAATATAAAATCGTTGGTAAAATGTCAGACTTAAAAAAAATGGCAAATGACTCACTTGCCCCAGGCTATGGGGTAAGGGAATCATCTATGTGGGGCAAGTAAGTCCTTAGAGTAATAATTATCGGCAGTTATCACAAACATAATTATTAGCACCTGGTTCATTATCTGAACACTCCTCGTGCATCCAGGCACCACATTTTATGCACATGATCCATTCCTCATAACAAGTCTCTCCATATGTCTCATGACAATAAACGCATATTGTAGTTTTCTCTTCCTCTGATATTATTGCTGATTCTGCTGATGCACATTTCTTCTTTTCCCCCATGTTTCCTCTTTTTTTCACTTTTTTATCATTTGCACATGGGCCTGCTTTCTCAAAATTATTTTTTACCGATTTTGCTTTTTTTGTTTTTAATTTATCTTCGAGTTGACCTTTGTAAGGTGAACTAGTGATTATTTTAGATCCTTCTGTGTTTCTGAATTTTGTTTTGGTGTTTCTTTTCTCTGTTGAAGTTTTGGGATTGGACTTGAAAAGAAACACCATACCTTGGGATAGCGCTGGATATCATCTGATTCCGATTGAGTTCCATCTACCAAGTTTTCGGAATTGGCTGAGAGATTGACGCTTTCTGGATTGGTCTCTTTTTGAAGAATGTTCTTAGAACCGATCGAGGGATTCACGTTTTCTGGATTGGTTTCGTTTTGGAGATTGTTCTGTGAGTTGACGAATGGATTGACGCTTTCAGGATTGGTTTCTTTTTTAAGGATGTTCTTGGCCGCCTCAAAGTCGCTCTCTTGGAACAGATCAGGATTATACGGGTAGATTCCCGTTTTTTTTAAAACCGTTAATAATATTTGTTGGTGTAAATGCCTTAATAAGGGCATTTTTAATAATCGGAGCCATGTCATATTCAGTGATTCTACGGCCAGGGTGGTTTGTGAGCCAATGGTCTATTTCTTTTGCCAGGTAGGTTTTGAATGGTGCAAATATGCTTACGTCAAGCGGCTGTAGATTATTCGAAGTGTGAGGTGGTAGGGTCAAAAGAGTTACTCCAGAATTTCTAGCCAGGTTTATTGACTCAATAAGCTTATGGCTTGAATGCCCATCTAATATCAGCAGACTTGGAGATTCTTTGGTTGTTTTTGTGCAGTCTATAAAATGATTTAAAAATTTAACAAACAGATCGGCATCCATCCATCCTGATTGTGCAGGAAATCCTACCGTGCCAGGAAAAGCACCATTCAATAAAGTTGGATTCATTCTTACACGAGGACAGACCATAAATGGTGGGATAAACGCGCCCGTAGCACTGACACAAGCTCATGAAGTTGTATTTTTTCCTCTTTCCAGTGAAGTTAATCTTCCCACTTGCTTTCTTCCCTTTTCCGCTAATATTTTTGCTGGTTTTTGGACGCAGGTAATTCCTGCCTCGTCACAGTTAAATACACGATGCGGGGGAAAATTGCATTTATCTAAGATCTCTTTAAAGTTTTTAAAAAACTCACCAACTGTCTGCTTTGAAAATCCTGTCACTATTGTAATGCTTGTTGCTTCAAGTTTTCGGATGGAAAGGTTTCATTGACGTTTCAAAATGATATCAACCAGTATTTTCCTGCCAACTTCCGATCTTTATTGAATGGGTGATTGATTTGGTTAGCTTCGGCAAACTGAAATGCAATTCGTCGAACATCTGCCGTTGAAAGTCCATAAAACAGTTCCATTTCCATTTGTACAGTAAGCACAGGCTTGAACCTGCCAAGGCTTGTAACTGGATTGATCCCTGACGACTTATTCGTGTGTGTATGCTCGTTCTCGGAACATTGAACACCACATAGCTCTCTTGATTGACATTTCCTTATTCTGAATAGCTTCTAAGGCACGTTTCATAGCGTCTTCTGAATATGACCCTTTTTGGTCCTACGCACGTAGTTATGGACCATTTTCCACCTGCAAAAAAACAAATAATTTATTTATATTCTGAACTACTGTGGGGCAAGTGAATCACAGTCAAGCTTACTTCCCAGAGTGACAATAAAATAAAAAGAAATAAATCAAAGAAGAACAGATACGTTTGGCAACATTGTAAATATCGGCCGGTATTGCACACAAATAAGGTTATGTCACGCCCATGATGAAATAGCTTGATACTTACTTTAAGTTATGAAAAATCCTTACGTAATTTACCTTAAATGTAATATAACAAAACGTAAAATAAAAAAATATCCATGTTTACCTTAGTTTTACTAATTTTCATCTAATTTTTTATCAGCAACACGCACCTGTTGATACAATTATAAACTGCATTGACTGTTATCGGCTATGATGCCGGTTTTATGAATTATTCCGAAAGACCCACGTGGTCCACTCTCCCCTAAACAATTATTAAGTATTAATAAATCTGGATGTCCTCATCTAAATCTAAATATAAACATGATTTTATATTTAGTGACAACATAAATCACTAAATATAAAGCAATTTTTTTAAATGTTAAGTACACCTACTTTTCAAAGAGTCTTGAAAGATTTTTTTCCACATGACTATCCCTAATTAAAATAATAGTGATGCTGTCATCTAGAACTACGGGGGGTGCTGAAGAATAAGAATTATTTAAAGGTGCCGACACCAATGCGGTTTTATTTAATGACAATTTTGACTTCCCATTGAATGATGCCATATCTACAAGTAGATATGTACTGAATAAATGTTCAAATGAAGTGTATCATTATATACTGGGTGATTCTACATGAAAAAATAAGACTTTTTTCCTATGAACTTATATGCCCAGACGTACGGTTTTCAATATACAGGGGGTCATAGTTGAATTTTTTTTTCAGTTTTTGAACAATATCTCGAGAACCGTTTGAGATATGATGTTCAGCCCTTATACACATTCTGTGCTCAGTAAATCCCTTGTTTTCACCGTAAAATAAAGTTTTTTGAAAATTCAGTGGCGTGGATTTTCGGTATTTTGAGGGTTTAAATACCCCTACTTTCTACACCACTGAAATAAATGCAATTTCAAGGAGCGCGTTATAACCGCCTTTATTTTCTCTACCAAAAAGGTACTCTTGGTGAACAGCTCTAAAGTTGATCATTTCCAAGAAAAATCGTATTTTATGAGAAAAAATCCATAATTTTAAGAATAATTTTTTTTAACAATTTATTAACAGTAGGTACAACATTTCGTTAATAAATTAATGGAAATGATTCTTAAAAATTGAATGCCATTTTTCTCGGAAACAGTTCAGTTTAGAGCTATCAGCCTAGAGCACCTTTTTGGTGTAGAAGACATGGCCGGTTCTATGGATTGCATTTAATTGAGTGGGGATCCTGCGTTAGCCGTAGAATTTTTCGAGTAGATTATGAATGGTTTTATTGGCGATAATAGGTTTTTTGATAAAATTTTATTTATAGATGGATCGTGCTTTACACGAAATGGAATTGTCAACTTTCATAATCACGAATAAAGTGATGAAAATCCTAGAATAATTTGGCCAAATTCCTTTCAACGCCAGTTTACTATTAATGTATGGGATGGAATCGTTGGAGATTTTTTAGTAGGCCCTGTTGTTCTGCCACAAATATTAAATGATCAGTGTTATTTAGAATTTATCTGAGACGAAGTGCCAGCATTACTTGGGAATGTACCGTTAGAGTTATGCCGCGATCTAATTGTTATGCATGATGGAGCACCGTCACATTTTTCCCTCCCTGTACGAGAATACTTAAATGCTACATATCGTGATAGGTGGATCCTGCGATACTACGTACTGTTCGCACAAGTTTGTTACGACAAGCTCAGGCTGTTGCGAGGGTAACCATTTCGAATATTTGTTGAAATAAAGATTTATTTTTCTACTATTACCTAAGACAGCTGTTATTTTTCTTCTTAATTACATACTTTGATTTTAAGCCACTTATGTACTATGTACCGCAAGTTTCGTCAGCTGTATTAATAAAATAAAAGTTAAAACCTTTATGTATTAACTACTACAGTGGTTTTTAGCCTTTTTTCAATGCTCCTTCAGATTTTTACGACAAGCTTGCCAAAATTTAACAATTTTTTTAATTAAAAATGGGAATGCTGCAGAAATAACGAAACATTGCTCTAACACCCATTCCCATTGAACGATTTGCAGGGTTTCACAAAACAGTTTTTTCTCAAAAATGGCTAACTTTAGCTAAAATTTTGAAGGAGGCTTTCCTCTTGAAAAGTTAATGTTCTATTAAATGGCAGCTTTCAATTGTTACGATTGTGTCGATAGGAAACGTTCTGTATTATATTATGACGTCATAGTCGTAAAAATCTAGGAGGCCATGACCTAAAGTCGGCCATATCTTGCTAAAAGGAGCAGCTTAACCGAGTAAGAAACTGTACCAAATTTTATTAAGTTTCATTACGTCGTTGAAAAATGGTTAGCAAAAAACCATTATTTTATGGTAACTTTGATCGCTTATATCTCTAAAAGTAAAAACTTTTTTTCGCTAAATCGTCTTTATTTTATCCCCTCAATCTACAGTTAAGCGTTGTCGGTGTAATATACAGACACCCTGTATACACACAGTGTGCGACTATTTAGGAAAGTTTTGTGGTGGTAACTTCCCCCTTAGGTCCCTAATTCCTTCTGATCCTATTCTAATTGCACCCATCCTTAAACCCACTAGGTAGGTATGCAGGGAATCCATCTTTGTTGCTAAAGGAGCGTGGAAAGCTCGAGCAACTCGCTTTCCCATCCATTGGGAGAAGGAATGAAACACGTTGCTTTTGTTTGCTTTCAAGGTTAGTTAATAGTCAGAAATCGGTTTGATGCTCAGAATGGTTTTCTGTTTCGGTGTCGAACGGTACAGTAGGTGATTTATACACTGGGCCAAGTACACTTGGAAAAA
>JARFJB010002068.1:495000-542500 GCA_036346205.1 Vesta saturnalis
ACATACCGCATTTCACAAACATATTGAAGAACAATGAGCGTATAAATTACCTATGCATATTATGTTTTAAAATTGTAGTATAAATATGATTATAAATTATCGAAAATAACAAAGTAGTGCACGTAATATTTTATATATTTACATGATCTTTTGTGGGACAGATTCAAAATTGGTAATTTGAAAATTGGGATAGCGATATTGCTTTGCCCGCAATTTTTCTAAAATTAATTTTTTTTTTGTCGTTCTGGAAAATAATCAATAGTTCTAAAGTTCTCTATAAGTTAACTCCAGAGTTCTGTTACTAAAAACTCTCCTTAATTTTTGTCTGTGTAAGCTTTCATCCAATATCTAATGCAAACTTTTAGAACTTTTGATCGGCTATCGAAAACTAATTAAAACTCAAAATTCCATTAAAATATTTTCCTAAATAAATTCCTCTTCATTTTTAAATATAAGCTTTTGTGCAAAATGTTTTATGGAAACTTTTAGGTAACAACCACATAAACACATTTTTCCTCATAATCAAACTTTTAATCACTAGTGAAACTTCTATCGCCATATTTAAAAACGAAATAAAAGAAAATCCTGAGAGGCTATCTGGGACAGGAATCAGAACAACAAAATGCACTTTTAAAACAATTACGTGATTCGCTTTACTGGGAACCCATTATAGTAGAGTTAATAGCGGCTTCTATTGTGTCACCCCGTTTGCATAAAATTTAATATCATTCCAAATATCTTTAGTAACCGATTTCGACTGGTCGTCCAAAAATCGTCGTGTGCAGAGGTCGGACGAATTTGAAAAATAGGCAAACATTTTTTTGTGTTTTTTAAAAGTTTGAACCCTTGCGAACAATCTGTGCAAATATTTCTTTAAAATTTTGAACAGAAATATTTTTTTTCTAATTATAAAATTGCGAGCGCAATGCTTTTATATGGAGCGCCTTAATTAATAAACGCTCGTACTGTAAACCGGTAATTCTGATATACTTAGCTAGCTGTATCTTCGTAATCCTTTGAGTAATCAAAAAATGCTTTCTATAAACATTATAGATCATACGTTAAATACAACGTTTTTTATTTTATTCCGACTTTAGTTTAGCCACAAAATAAAAACTGTAAAACTATAACACCGAGCGTCCTTTAATCGCTGACATGCGAGTAAGGTTCAATTTGCAGAGGCCAAGCCCCACTTAAACCGATTCGCGACTCTACGTATTTAAGCGCGCTTAAAGACGTTTATTTTCTTTTACATACGCAGGTATTTGTATAGTATTTTATGTTAAATTTTAAATGATACAACTGTTAAATAATATACAATAGAATAACTAGGTGAATATTAATTAGCAAATAAACACCTTGTGTGGTTTGCAATAATTTAATAATTAAATTCAAAATGTCATGCTTTACATACCTAACTGTTTAATTATTATACTGTCAAAAATCAAGAAGAATAATAAAAATAATGTTAAGGTAAATTATTTAACCGACCAATTAATAGTAAAATTTCATTTATTAATTCATTTTATTAAGATAATATATTTAAACTTATAAATAGGTACATATAATTAAGATAAAATAAAATACTTAATTTTTACCTATGTATAAAATCTTTTCTTATATAAAAATAGAAAAAAGATATTTTTATTGGTGTCTGCGTTAGAACTGCCCTCCGCCTGAAAGCACATAAAAAACGAAAATTAGATAAAAATTGGAAAAATATCATATTTTATTATTAAAAATACATTATTGCAGTTCATACAATCCGATTTTGGCTGGGGATGGTTTTATAGGTATAGAACGAAAAATTAAAACTAAATTTTGGGAATATTATTTAACATTCTTTCAGCTTTTAGTAAGAATGAACTTCCTTCATTATCAAACATCTTTTCGGTCCGTATCAGTTCCAGTACTTTTGTTTTTATTGGCACAGGTCTGAGCCATGCATTTGCAAGAACCAATGCAGTTTATTAATTTCCTTTTAAACATAATGAACCAGTGCAACCTAAAATAGAAATTATTACTCTTAAGTTTCAATAAAAGTAGATCCTCCATTTTATGACGTCACAAACGTAGATCATATTTTACCTGCAATTTTCATCCCTAATTATTTTTACTGCTCATGTGGGATGTATTTTTCTATTTTTTACACATTGTGAGACCGTATTTAACATGTTGGAATTTTTATCTAATTATTTTTATAACACGTGTAAGTGTTTTCCATATTTTATGACAGCTCACGCATAGGACCGTATTTTATATGGTTTCTTTTGTCAACCTAATTAGAGCCTTTTTGTATTGCTACGTGAGGTGGGTTGGTCTTGATGCTCTGGACCTGGAGCCGGTCTTGATTGGTCTTGGACCTGGAGCTGGTCTTGACTTGGTTTTGACCTGGATCTGGTTTTAATAATAATATCTTATTAGGGTAATTTGCAATTTCCAACATTGTATGCGTGTGCGTTTGCCTAATCTCTAGGCACTGCTCTGAATATAGCCAAAGGACCTTAATTAGATGACCATCAAAATAACCTAAGACCAACTTCAACTTAAGACCTAGCCCAGGTCCAAGACCAACCCTAAGACTTAGAAGTCCAAGACCAGCTCTAGGTCCAAGACCAAACCCCAAGACCAGCTCCAGGTCCATAGCACCAAGACCAACCTAGCCCTCACGTGAGCAAGTACAAAAAGGCTCTAATTATTGACTCTCGAAAAGAAACCATATAGAAAATACGCGTCCATACGTAGCTGTCATAAAATAGGGTGAAAACACGTCCTACACGTGGATGTGTAAAAATAATTAGATAAAAATTCCAACGTGGGGTTGAAAATACGGTCTCACACGTGGATGTGTAAAAAAGGGGTGAAAAGATACGTCCTGCACGTGAGCGAGTAAAAAATAATTAGGGATGAAAACTCCAGCAGGGGTGGAAAATATGGTCTCTCACGAGGGAATATAAAAAAATGAAAGTGGGCGGGGCTTGTAACGTAAAAAAAGTGGAGGGGATGGTGCCCCTCTTCTACTAATAAATAACAATTACAATTGTACCTACCTTTTTTGCAATTGCAATGGTCTAAAACTGAAGTATCCTCTAGGAAAATTGGTTCAGTTCTTAAAACAGGGACTATTTTATCATATGTGGAAGAGATGGTCTCGGCAATGTACTTTCCATCCATATTTTAGCTTGATAATTGGCACGAAGACAATGTTGACTAAGGCTGTCTGTGGTTGGGGGTAACTTACTTAGAGGTTTAGACGAAGCTAACTTTCCCCTGAGGACATTAATGCAAGTTATGTTCTCGTTTGACGTATATAACCGAATTACGAATTTAACGATATTATTAAAAACATCTTCCTTTAAGTAGGCTTCTTTTTCGATTCCAGCTAGTAAATCATAATTTGATAAAAATACTTTCCAGCATGATTTCTTGCCCATTCTTACAAATTGGCTGGTTTTATCACAACCTGTAAGTGCGTGAAGTGCTGGTAGACATTTGAACATGGAACTATCCATTTTTAGTTTATGGATTGCAATAAATCGTATTTTTTCTTTGGTTCCAACTTTCATCCAAACTTCTGGTGTTAGTACATCTTTAAAATAAGCTAATAGTACCAATATGTCTGTATCTTTACAATCCATTATACATCTTTGATATCCTTCCATTTTAGCTGATAAAATATGTAATATAATGCGCATATCAGCCTCTTCGTGAGATGCTGCTAATAGATCATACTGTAAATCATAATTAGCCTTATATACGAGTACGTCTTGAAATCCTCCACTGGTAACAAATTTAACGTGAAAATTAAGAGAATATTCACATAGCTGGTTACTAACAAAGTTGGTAAGATGGTTTTTGTTTAATACAGAATGAATAAATACATTCCATTGTTGAGGTAACTTTGTATCTAAGTTGTCAATTACTCTCTCAATAGTTTTCTTTGGTCCTCTTTTATCTCGTGTGGAATTTTTTATAGATAATTCTGTGTAATGGTCTAATATTAAATCTATTCTATCTACATTATGTTTGTTTTTAAATACGATTGCCTTAATAATAGCTACATAATCTCCAAACGATTTGGCGTTATTAGGTTTCCCCCAAGGCCCCGTATTAAAGCCATTCCATCAAAAATGATGTGGGATGTTTTAAAATTTGATGCGGGTAATTCTTTACAACTAGTGGTGAAGTCTTCAATAATGTTTCTCAAGGCAGACTTATTTGTAGGAGTAGAAATGGCACCGTTAGGTGCAAGAGACATTGGGTATGTTGTTAATTCATGTTTAAAAATATCTTCATATGTAATACTTTTTACCATTTCTTTGGCCGCTAATATTTTCTGCAAGAGTTCTTGTCCTTTTTCCGAAGTTTCCTTTTTTTCAATTGCAGCAACTTCGACCGTAGTGTGATGAAATGTTGGTATATTATTTTTCTTTGATGGTTTGTAAAAACCAAGGGTTCCAATAAAAGCAAGAAATTTATTCATTGCTTCTTCTCCAATCCTTTGAACGGTTAATAAAGAATAGTTTTATAGTTTTTTATTTTGTGGCTAAACTACAAGTCGGAATAAAATTTAAAAAAAACTGTTGTATTGCCCAATGTATGATCTAATCTGCTGGCCACTTGAACTTACACATAGTGATTTTTAGGCAAAATTTAAAGTTAAATATTTTCAATAGGAATGCGAATTTTTGAACGCGGCTTGCAAATTTTAAGAGCTAGTTTTTTTCGGATTAAGCTGCATGACGTATATTTATCGTAGGACCATAGCTTTATTATATACGGGTGATCAATGAAGTCATGCAAAAAATCAAAAAGTTTGTGTGAGTGAAACTTCCGCAAAAAATTTTTTTGGTCGTTGCAATATAGTTCGTTACTAAGGTACCATCAATATCTCTAGACAGTTTTGTCAGTTTTTGGATTAAGGCCCTTAGTCCTTGCATAAAATTTGGGTAGCAAAATCTTTAAAATGCTATAACTTGACATTGCATTGACGGTTCTTGATGATTTTTGCGGATTTGGAATCCTTGTTTCACGTAGATTTTCCATGGTCTAAGCATTTTATTTGAGGATTGAAATTTCTGCATTATACCGGGTCGATAATAAACAAAAACGTAGGGTACGACTCCCTCTAAGGTTTGGCATTATTTAAGTTTTTGTAAAAATAAATTCTCACCTCAAGTTGTTTTTATTTAATGTTCTTTTCTAATCTTTGTTATTACAGTACACCGTGTTTTTTTAGGTATTTCAGGAACCTTTAAGTTAGGTTTAGAATTTTAAGAATTGACTTTTGGCCGTTATTAACCATTCTTGTATATTTTAGAATATAATGTAATAAACTTGTTCTTGTCGCTACGTTTTTGTTTATTGTCGACCCGGTATAATGTGTAAATTTCAACTATCAAATAAAATGCTTAGACTATAGAAAATCTACGTGAAATAAGGATCCCAA
This sequence comes from Vesta saturnalis, assembly GCA_036346205.1. Taxonomy (NCBI): domain Eukaryota; kingdom Metazoa; phylum Arthropoda; class Insecta; order Coleoptera; family Lampyridae; genus Vesta; species Vesta saturnalis. The sequence goes on from JARFJB010002068.1 coordinate 500,450, forward strand.
ATCCGTAAAAATCATCAATCACCGTCAATTCAATGTCAAGTCATAGCATTTTAAAAATTTTGTCCCAAATTTTATGTTGAGTTTTAATATTGACAAAACGTCTAGAATGTTAAGAACCCATATTACACCAAAAAATTTTATTTAAACCAGAATTGTTAATAATAATTAAAAAATTGTAAATATGAACTAATCCAAAATATCTCAAATTTCAAGGCGTTCAATTAAATTATATTAAACTATTTTTCGGTTTTCCACAGTTTTTTTTATTCTACAACTCTATAATGACACAATTTAAATTTTTAATATTATCGACTATTTATTGAAATTTCCGCACTATGTGTAATGATCACTAATATTAATCAAATTAATCATTTAATTAACAGAACAAATATACTTAATAATAACTCAATATAAAAAATTGTTTAAATATGTTTATGTGCAACCATACAATCGTACAAATTAATGCCAAATGAAATGCCCGATGCAATAATTGCAAATTCCATATGTTTTGAAGTCGATGGTATATTTTCTTGGTTTTCTCCTAAGATTTTCATAGCTGTTTTTTCTTATTTCTACCAAGTCTCAATATATGCTTCAGCGACAGAATTAGACTCCAGCCGCCATGTCTTTTTAATATTTAGAAGATCTGCACCAGAGTCGACTAAAATTCGGCAATTAATCTAGACACTACCATAGTATTTATTCCAATAGGTTGTGTTGACATTTTCCTGCTCTGTATCCAACAAAAATCGTTGATGCACAACTTTTCTAACAATTGTAACTAAATTTAACCATCAATGTTCAGATGTAACAAAAATTCTCGCGATATTTTTGTTTTGGTATTTGGAATGACAATTTGATAGCACAATCATTGATATTTTACATTTTCTATCAATAAATTTGTCAACTTTCTGACATGACACAAACCAATAATTAGCGCAACCTTAAAATATATATTACATTAATATTAACTTAACAACCTTCACGCCATTCCCTTGAGGGTAGGCAAAACAATCCCTGCCTCTTATTTATTTTTCATTCACAATCTTTCTCCATGCTTTCCTATCTCCGCATACCTCCCTAGCTTCCAAGATTCATACATAGTCTCTGACATGCCCTTTTGTTTTAAAGCTCCTTATCTTTCTTTCCTTTATCATAGATTCTACTACATTCAGCCAAGTTTTACGCGGCCTACCAGGCCGGCCTTTCCCTAACCTACCCACATATATTTGTTTCGTTAATCTTGCATTGTTCATTCTCTCAATGTGACCAAACCAACGTAATGTACAACTTTTATATCTATCCATCATAGTCTTTTCCTCACCACTCCCTCATTATGCATTCATTTTTATCTTGTCCCGTCTCGTTTTACCACATGCGCTTCTCAGAGATCTCATACCCACGGCATTTATTTTTCATTCGTGCTTTTTTGACATACCCATGTCTCACTTCCATACAGTACTGACGGGACGAATACGCCATTATAGATTGCTTGTTTCGCAGCTAGACTCATACTTTCATTTCTCATTATCGTCCACATACTTCCTATCACTTTCCTTCCAGCATTGACCCTTCGTCCAATCTCGCCCTCCATTGAACCATCTGCGGTAAACATTCTACCGAGATATACCAGCTCGTCCACTTGCTCCACAATTTCATCTTGCAGAGTAAATACTCTACTCTCCTATCCACCTTTCCGATTGAACATCACAATCTTAGTTTTGTTCACGTTTACCTTTAGGTCCATGCTCTCTCAGACTGTATCAAACTTCCTCAGAGCGGTTTGCAGCTCATCCGCACTGTCATTTAATAAGACTGTGTCATCTGCATACACCAGAGTCGTACATTTACGTCACCAACCATTACACCATTTGTATCGTTACATGCTTGTCTAAACATTTATCCATGTATATATTGAACAACCACGGTGACATCACACAGCCTTGTCGCACTCCTTGCTCAATATTAAAGTATTCACTCCACCTCCTCTCACCCTAACACATGCCCGACTACCGTTGTATACTGCCTTATTCCATTTATTAGACCTTTATTTACGCCATATTCATTTAATATTTCCCACAGCTTCTCTCTATTCACTCTGTCATATGCTTTCTCCAGATCTACAAACGCACAGTACAACTTCCTTTTACCTTTAAACACTTTTCGATCACCTGCTGGAGAGCAACCATCTGATCGACACATCCTCCTGGCATGAAGCCACCTTGCACATCCCACATCTTAGATTGTGTAGTTTCTCGTACTCTATCAATCAGTATTCTTCCAAAAACTTTACCAGGTACTGAGCAAGCTTATTCTCTGTAGTTCTTACAATCACTCTTGTTATAATGGTACAATGATCGCGCTCTTCCAATCACTCGGCACTTTTCCACAATAAGGCATACATTGAATAATTCACGCAATCTTCGTATAAGCTTTGCACCACCATACTTGAGCATTTCACCAGTGATTTCATCTACCCTGCTCCCTTGCCGTTTTCAACTTCCTACCGTTTCTCTACCTCATTTATTCCAATATCCTTCTCAGTTTCATTCATCATTTCTTCTATATTCTCCTTATTTAACTCTTCAGTCTTACTTTCCTCACTACTGTACAGCTTTCCGAAACATTCTTGCCAGCATTTCCTCACTTCACAATCGTCCCATACTATTTCGTTTCTATCATTCATCACTCCTGCAGCGTTCTGTTTTGGGCCACGTTTTGTATTTTGACCCATTTCCAGAAGAGTTTTTGTTTCCTCAAAATCATTCTGCATTTTCTCTCCTTCTACAGCCATCACTTCCTCTTTACTTATTCTCTCTGCCTCCTTCGCTTCTTTGTTTCTTAATCTGTAACCTCATACAATCGTTTCTCTCAGTCTCATTTTTGCAGAAATCATTGCCATGTACGCATCTTTTTCTTACCTGCCTTTTTACCGACTCATTCCACCAAGCACATTTTTCTGTCTACCTACAATCACTCTTCCACATATTCGCACGGCACAATTGACAACAGAGTTTTTCAAGCTTATCCATGCACTTTCAACGTCAGTGTCTTTTATTTGTTCGTTCCACACTGTTTCATTCACATTCAACTCTTTATTCACAGCATCTACGTATTTCATTCTCGCACCATTATCCACTAGTTTGTCATCCCTAATTCTGGACGTTCGCACTACGTTTGCTTTCCTTCTCCACACCCACTTTTGCCCTAAACACACTCTCGATACAAGCAAAAGTGGTCCGATCCACACTCCGCTCCGCGCATTACTTTTGTGTCTTTCACCAGGTTTCTAAGCCGTTCATCATACACTATCAAGTCTATCATACTTTTAGATTCACCTCTTTGCCATGTATACATATGCACATTTTATGTTTAAACCACGTATTGGATACAAACAGGCTTCTCTCCACACAGATGTTCAGCAGGTGTTCACCGTTCTCATTGATTCTTTGGTCTCCGAACTTTCCTAGAACGCGTTCACTATGTTCTCTCTGTACACCCACCCATCCGTTCATATCCCCAATATAATCACTCTTTCGTTGGCTTACATACGTTCAACACGTTCTTACTTCATTCCAGAAGTTCTCACGCTCCTGGTCTCTTTCTCCATTACCGGTGCATAGCATGCAATAAGAAAAATTCTTCGAAACTCCACTTTCATTCTAACCCATATTACCCGGGAGATACTGATTCGTACTGTTTAACACATCTTTTCGCTCTTTAACTTTGATCACCCCAACTCCTTTTCCATGCACTTCCGTCTCAACTCCTGACCATAGTGCCAGGCTGCCATCCTCCATCTCCACAGCATCCTTTCCTTTGCGCTTTGTCTCCGATACACAGAATATCAAGGTGTCTTTCGTACATTACATTCGCAATTTCAAATTCTTTACCATGCATACCCAAAAAGGGAAAAAAAAAAAAATTTTTTTAAAAAATTTTTTCCCCCGGGTCTTTAAAAAGGGGTTTTTTTTTACCCTTTTTTTCCCCCCCCAAAAATTTTTTTTCTTCCAAAATTTTTAAATTTTTTTTTTTTTCCCCAAAAATTAAAAAAAAATTTTTTGGGAAAAGGGAAAAAATTTTTTTGGGGGGGAAAATAAAAAAAAAAAAAAATTTTTTTACCCAAAAAAAATTTTTTTTTAAAAAAAAAAAAAAAAAGGGGTTTTTAAAGGTTTTTTTTTAAAAATTTTTTTAAATTCCCGGAAAAAAAAAAATTTTTTTAAAAAAAAAAATTTTTTTTTAAAAAAAAATTTTTTAAAAAAATTTTTCCAAAAAAAAAATTTTAAAATTTTTTTAAAATTTTTTAAAAAACCTTTAAAAAAATTTTTTTTTTAAAAAAATTTTTTTTAAAAATTTTTTTTGCCCCTTTTAAAATTTTTAAAAAATTTCTTTTTAAAAAACCCCTTTTAAAAAATTTTTAAACCCCTTTTTTTAAAAAAAAAAAAAAAATTTTTTGGGAATTTTAAAAACAAAAAATTTAAAAAAAATTTTTAAATTTTTTTTTATTTTAAAAAAAATTTGGGGGAAAAAAATTTTTTCCCTTTTAAAAAAAGGGTTTTTTTTTTAAAGGTTTTGGGCCCTTAAACCCCTTTTTTTTTTTTAAAAAAAAAATTTTTTAAAAATTTCCAAAAAAACCTTTTTAAAAATTTCCAAGGTTTTTTTTTTTCCCAAATAAACAAATTTTCTTCCCCTTTTTTAAATTTTTTAAAAAACCCCTTTTTTTAACCCAAAAATAAAATTTTTTTTTTTTTTTGAAAAAAAATTTTTTTTAAAAAAAAAAAAAAAAGGGTTTTTTTTAAAAAAAAAACCCTTTAAAAAAAAAAAAACCTTTATTTTTAAAATTTTTTTTTTTTTTAAAAAAATTTTTAAAAACTTTTTTTAAAAAAAAAACCCCCCGGGGGGAAATTTTTTCCTTTTTTAAAAAAAATTTTTTAAAAAGGGGGGAAAAAAAAAAACCCCTTTTTTTTTTTTAAAAAAAAAAAAAAAAAAAAACGGGAAAATTTAAATCAATTTAACAAAAAATTTTTCCCCCCAAAAAAAATTTTAAAATTAAAGGTTTTTTTTTTGGGGCCCCAAATTTTTTTTTTTTTTTTAAAAATTTTTTTGGGTTTTTTTTGGGGCCCCCCTTTTTTGGGTTTTTTGGGGAAAAATAAATTTTGGGAAAATTTTTTAAAGGGTTCCCGGGGGGGAAAAATTTTTTAAAAAATTTTTTTTCCCAAGTTTTTTTCCCTTTGTTGTTTTTTTTAAAAATTTTTTTTTTTTTTTTTTTAAAAAAAAATTTTTGGGTTTTTTTTTTAAAAATTTTTTTTTTTAAAAAATTTAAAAAAAAGGTTTTTGGGGGTTTTTTAAAAAAACTTTTAAGGTTTTGGGGTTCCCCCCCGGGGGGAAAAAAAGGGGCCGGGGGGGGTTTTTTAATTCAAAGGGAAATTTTAAAAAATTTTCCAAAGGGGGTTTTAAAATTTGGGGGGTGGCCTTTAAAGGGAAAAAAAAAAAAAATTGGGAAAACCTTTAAATTTTAAAAAAAAAAAAAACCCTCCCGGAAAAAAAAAAAAAAAAAAAATTTTTTTTTTTTTTTAAAAAACCCCCTTTTTTTGGGAAAAAATTTTTAATTTTTTTTTTAAAAAAATTTTTTTTTTTTTTTTTTGTTTTTTAAAAAATTTTTTTTAAAAAAAAAAAAATTTTTTTGGGGGTTTTTTTTTTCCAAAACCCAAATTTTTTTAAATTTAATTTTATTTTTTTTTTTTAAAACAAAAGGGAAAAAAAAATTTTTTTTAAAAAAAATTAACCCTTTAAAAAAACCCCCCTTTTTTAAAAAAAATTTTTTTTAAATTTTGGGGAAATTTAAATTTTGGGGTTAAAAGCAATTTTTTAAAAAACCTTTTTTTTTTTTTGGTAAAAAAAAAAAAAAACAATTTTTTTGGGAAAATTTAAGGTTTGGTTTTCCTTTTTTGGGTTTTTAAAAATAAAAAAAAAAACCCAAAAAAATTTTTGGAAAAAAAAATTTTAAATTTTAAAATTTAAAAAAAAAAATTTTTAAAAAAATTTTTTCCCCCAAAAAAAGGTTTTTAAAATTTTTTAAAAACCCAACCGGGTTTTTGGGGTTTAAAAAAAAAAATTAAAATTTTAAAAAAAAATTTTTAAAAATTAAAATTTAAAAAAAATTTTGTTTTAAAAAAATTTGGTTTAAGGTTTAAAGGCCTTTTTTTTAAAACCCCAATTTTTTTTTAAAAAAAATTTTTTAAAAAAAAAAATTTTAATTAAAAAAAAAAAAAAAAAAAAACCAAAAAAAAAAAAAAGGTTTATTTAAAAAAAAAAAATTTTAAACCCCAAAAAATTTTTAAAAAAAAACCCAAAAAAAAAACCCTAAAAAAAAAAGGGGGTTTTTCCCAAAAAATTTTTTGGAAAAAAAAACCCCCTTTTTTTTAAAAAACCCCAAAAAAAAAATTTTTTAAGGGGAAAAAAAAAACCAAAAATTTTTTTTAAAAAAAATTTCCCCCCTTTTCAAATTTTTTAAAAATTGGTTTGGGGAAAAAAAGGGGGGGAAAAAAAAATAAATTTCCTTTAATTAATTTAAGGGCCCCCAAAAAAAATTTTAAATTAAAAAAAAGGAAGGGTTAAATTTATTAACCTTTTTTTTAAAAGGGAAAAAAAAAAAAATTGGTTATAAAAAAAAATTTTTTTTAAAAAAAAAAAGGGGGTTTTTCCTGTTAAAGGAAAAAAAAAATTTTTAAAAATTTTTTAAATTTCAAAAAGGGGAAAAAATTAAATTTTAAAAGTTTTTTGGGAAAAAGGGTGGGTTTGGGGGTTTTTTTTAAAAAAAAAATTAAAAAAAAAAAAATTTTTTTTTTTTTTAAAAAAAACCCGAAAAATTTTTTTAGGTTAAAATTTTTTAAAAAAAAAAGGGTTTTAAAAAAAAAAGGGGGTTTTGGGGGCCCAAAAGGGGGAAAAATTCCGGGGGGTTTGGAAAAAAAAATTTTTGGGGGGAAAATTTAAAATGGGGAAAAAAAAAAGGGAAAAAAAAAAAAGGGAAAATTGGGTTTTTAAAAAAAAAAAGGGCCCTTTAAAAAGGGCCAAAAGGGAAAACCCAAAATTTTCCCCCCAAAAAAAAAAAATTTTTTGGGAAAAAAAGGGGAAAAAAAAAAATTTTTTTCCCCCAAAAAAAAGGAAATTTTGAAAAAAAAATTTAAAAAAAAAAATTAAAAATTTTTAAAAATTTTTCCCCAAAAAAAAAAAAGGGGTTTTTTTTCCCAAAAAACCCAAAAAATTTAAAAAAAAAAAAAAAAAAAAAGGGGAAAAAAAAAACCCCCAAAAAATTAAAAAAAATTTAAACCTTTCCCATTTTAAAAAAAAAAATAAATTTTTTTTTTTTTTAAAAAAAAAAAATTTAAAAGGGGAAAAAAAATTTTTTGGGAAAAAAATTTTTAAAAATTTTTTTAAAAAATTAATTTTTGGAAAAAAAAAAAAAGGGAAAAACCCAAAAGTTAAAAAATTTTTAAAAAATTTTTTAAAAGGAAAAAACCTTTAAAAATTTCCAAAAAAAAAAAAAAATTTTTTTTTGGGGAAATTTTAAAAAAAAATTTTTTGGGTAAACCTTTTTTAAAACCCCAAAAAAATTGGGGGAAAAAAAAAAAAAAAAGGGGAAAAAAAAAAAAATTTTTTTAAAAAAAACAATTTAAAATTTTAAAAATTTAAAAAAAAAAACAATTAAAAAAAAAAAAGGGGCCCAAAAAAAAATTAAAAAAGGGTTTTACCCCAAATTTTTAAAGGGGTTTTATTTTGGGGGGTTTAAAAAATTTTTTTTAAAAAATTTCCCCCAAAGGCCCCAAATTTTTTAATTTAAATTGTTGAAAAAAAAAAAAAAAGGGGAAAAAAAAAAAAGGGTTTTTAAAAAATTTCCCAAAAAAAATTTTTTTAAAAAGGGGCCCCCAAAAAAAAAAAAAAAATTGGGGAAAAAACCCTTAAATTAAAAAAATGTTATTTTTTTAAAAAGGGTTTTTTAAAAATTAAATTTTTTTTAAAAAATTTTTAAAAAAAAATTTAAAGTTTTTTTAAAAAAAAAAAAAAAAAAAATTTTTAATTTTAAAAAAAAAAAAAATTTTTAAAAAAAACCCCAAAACCAAATTCCTTTTTTAAAAAACCAAAAAAAAAAATTTTTTGTCCCCAAAAATTTTTTTTTTTTAAAAAATTTTAGGGGGAAAATTTTTTAAATTTTTTTTAATTTGGATAATTTTTAAAAAAATTTTTAAAAAAAATTTTTTGGGGGGAAATAAAAATCCCCTTTTTTTCCCATTTTTTAAAAAAATTTTTGGGAAATAATTTTTAAAGGAAAAACCCTTTTTTTCCCCCCTTTAAAACCCCTTTTTTTAAAAAGTTTTTTGGGGTTTCCTTTAACCCAAAAAATGGGGCCTTTTTAAAAATTTTAAAAAAATTTTTTTTCCTTTTTTTTAAAAAAATTTTTTTTAAAAATTTTTTAAAAATTTAAAAAAAAACCCCAAAAAAAAAAAAAAAATTAAAAAAATTTTCGGGGTTTAAAAAATTTTTTGGGCCAATTTTTTTTAAAAAAAAATTTTTTTTTTTTTTTTAAAAAAAAGGGAAAAAAAAAAATTCCCAAAAAAAATTTAAAAGGGAAAATTTTTTAAATTTTTAAAAAAAAAGGAAAAATTAAAAAAGGCCTTTTTAAACTTTGGGGAAAAAATCCCTTTTTTTTTTAAAAAAAACCCCAAAGGGGTTTTCCAAAAAGGGGAAAAAACCTTCAAAAAAAAATTTTGGAAAAAATTTTTTTTTTAAAAAATTTTTTCCAAATGAACCCAAAAATTTTTTCCCAAATTTTAAAATTAAATTAAAAATTTTTTAAAAATTTTCCGGGGGGTTTTAAAAGGAAATTTAAAATTTTTAAAATTTAAAAATTTTTTTTTTTAAAAAGGGGGTTTTTTTAAAAAAAATTTTAAAAAAAATTTTTTTTTAAAAAATTAAAAAAAAAAATTTTATTTGGAAAAAACCCCAAGAAAAAATTTTTGGGGGGGTTGGTTTAAAGAAAAAAAGGGTTTTTTTTCTTTCCTTAAATTTTTAAAAATTTAAAATAATTTTAAATTTTTAAAAAATTAAAAAGGGGAAAAAAAAAAAAAAATTTTTTTTTTTCATTTTTTAAAACATTTTTTAAAGGAATAAAATTTTTTTTAAAAAGGGGGGTTTTTTCCCAAAAAAAAAATTTTTTTTTTTTAATTTTTTTTTCCCAAAAATTTTTTGGGGGGTTTTTTTAAAAAAATTTTTTTTTTTTTTAAAAAAAGGGCCTTAATTAAAAAAACCCCTTTTTTTTTTTTTTTTTTTTTTTTTTTAAAAACCAAATTAAATTTAAACTTTTAAGGGGTTTCAAAAAATTTAAATTTTTTTTTAAACCAAATTTTTAAAAAAATTTTTTGGGGGTTTTTTTTATAAATTTTTAAAAATTTTTAAAATTTAATTTTAAAAAAAAAACCCCCCCTTAAAAAAAAAAAAATTTTTTTTCCCCCCAAAAATTTTTTTTTTAAAATTAAAAAAAAAATTTTTTTTTTTAAAAGGGAAAAACCTTTTTCCCTTTTAAAAAACCCATTTTAAAAAGGGTTTTCCTTTTTTTAAATTTTTTAAAAAAAAAAAATTTTTTTTAAAATTTTTTTTGGTTGATTTTTTTGGAAAAAAAAGGGGGGGAAAAAAAAAAAAAAAATTTATTTTAAAACCCTTTAAAAAAAATTTTTTTTCCAAAAATTTTTTTAAAAAATTTTTAAAAAAAAAAGGGGAAATTTTTTAAATTGGCCCCCAAAAAAAAACCCCAAAAAAAAAAATTTAAATTTTTGGGGTTTTTTTTAACCTTTTAAAACCCATTAAAAACCCCCCTTTTTTTTAAAAAAAAAAAAAAAAGGAAAAAAAATTTTTTTGGGTTTTTAAAAATTTTCCCTTTTAAATTTTTTTTTTTTTAAAAAAAAAATTTTTTTTTTTAAAAAATTTTTTTTTGGGGGGGGTTTTTAAAAATTTTTTTTTTTCCAAAAAAGGAAAAATTCAAAAAAAAATTTTTTTTAAATTTGGGAAAAAAATTTTTTAATCCCCAAAATTTATTTTAAATTTAAAAAAATTAAAAGGGGTTTTAAATTTTGGGTTTTAAAAAAATTTTTTTTTTAAAAATTTAAAATTTTTTAAAAATTAAAAAATTTAAGGAACTTAAAAATTTTTTTTTTTGGGAATTTTAAAAAACCCTTTAAAATTGGATTTAAAAAATTTTTAAATTTTTAATTTGGGAAATAAACCCAAAACCCCCAAAAAACCCCCCTTTTTTGGAAAAAAAATTTTTGGCCCCAAAAATTTTTTTTTTCCCGGGTTTTTTAAAAAACCCCCCTTTTTTTTTTTTTTTTTTTTAAAAAAATTGGAAAGGGGTTTTTTAAAAAAAAAAATTTTTTAAAAAAGCCAAAAAATTTCCCTTTAATTTTGTTTTTTTTCCCCTTTTTTTCCAAAAATTTTCCCCTTTTTTTTTAATTTTTTCCCTTAAAAAAATTTTTAAAAAAAATTTTTTAATTTTAATTAATTTTTTTTTTTTTAAAACCTTTTTTTAAAAAAAAAAAATTTTTTAAATTTTTTGGGTTTAAAAAAACCCGGAAAAAAATTTTTTAAAAATTTTAAAAAAAAGGGGATTTTAAATTAAATTTGGGGGAAAAAAAAAAAAATTTTAAATTTTTTGGTTTTTTTTAAAAAGAAAATTTTTAAAAAAAATTTTTTTTTTTTTTAAAAAAAAAAAATTTTTAAAAAAACCCAAAAAATTTTTTTTATGGAAAAAACCCCAAAAAAAACCCCTTGGCCCCGGGGTTTTTTCCCCCCCTTTTTTTTTAAAAATTTGGGGATGGTTTTAAAAAAAAAAAGGGGGGTTTTTTGGGTTTTTAAAAAAATTTAAAAAAAAAAATTTTTTTAAAAAAATTTTTTTTTTGGGGTTTTTTTTAAATTTTTTTTTTTTTTAAAAATTTTTTTTAAAAAATTTTTATTTTTCGTTTAAATTTTTTAAAAAATTTTTTACCTTGGAAGGGGTTCCTTCCAAAAAAAAAAAAAACCTTTTTAAAAAATTTTTCCCAAAAAACCCAAAAAAAAAAAACCCCCCGGGTTTTTTTTGGAAATTTTAATTTTTTTTGGTTTTTTTTTTTTTTAAAAAAAATTTTCATTTTAAAAAAAAAAAAAATTTTAAAAAAAAAAAAAAAAAAAAATTCCCAAAACCCAAAATTTTTTTTAAAAAAAATTTTGGGGGCCCCAAATTTTTAAAAATTTGGGGGGTTTTTTTAAAAAGGGGTTTTTTAAAAAGTTTTCCCGGCCTAAAAAAAATTTAAAAAAAAAAATTTTTTTTTTTTTGGTTTTTTTTTTTTTAAAAAATTTTTTTTTTAAAAAAAAAAATTTTTTAATTTAATTTTTTTAAAATTTTTAATTTCCAAAAAAAAAATTTTTTTGGGAAAAATTTAAAAAAAAAAATTTTTAAAAAAATTTTAAAAAAAAATTTTCTTTTAAAAAAAAAAAAGGTTAAAATTTTTAAAATAAAAATTTTTAAAAAAATTTTAAAAAAAAAAAAATTTTTGTTTTTGGGGAAAAAAAAAAAAAATTTAAATTTAAAATTTCCTTTTTAAAGGGAAAAAAAATTTTCAAAAAAGGTTTTTTTAATTGGGAAAAATTTTAAAAAATTTTTATTTTAAAAAAAAAAAATATTTTTCCTTTTTTTAAAAAAAAATTTTTTAAAATTAAAAAATTTAAAAAAATTTTTTTAATTTTTTTTTTTAATTAAAATTTAAAAAAGGCATTTTAAAAATTTAAAATTTTTTTAAAAATTTTTTTTGGAAAAGTTGGTTTTAAAAAAAAAAAATTTTTTTTTTTTTTTTAAAAAAAAAAAATTTTTTTTTTTTTAAAATTTTTTGGTTTCCAAAAAAGGGAAATTTTAAAAAAGGGGTTTAAAGGGTTTTGGGAAAATTTTTTTTGGGGGTTTTTTAAATTGTTTTTTTTAAAAAAAAAAAATTTTTTGGGTTGGTTTCAAATTAATTTTTTTTTTTTTTTGGGTTTTTTTTTTTTTTGGGGGGGGGTTTTTTTTTTTTTTAAGTATCCTTCACGATTAAAGAGACGTCGCAAGCCATCTCGTGTCGCTCTAAAGCAACATCACCCTCGATAAACAGTCTCTGGACGTTCCAGTCGGGACCATAGTGCTCCCTTAAGACACATCGATGACCGTCACTTCATGACTATCAAACTGACATTTTGATAAAACTTCCATTTTCACTAGTTTTGCTGTAGTAGTAATGTAATACTATAAATAGAAAATCGAGGGTAGTATATATATATATATATATATATATATATATATAACTTCGAAAAGTAATTATCAAGGTATAAAAGAAAGCCAGGTAAGTCCATTAAACCCTTTAAAATTCCTCATACTTAGATAACGATTTAGAATCCATACTATTTTCATAAGATTATACTAGTATTTTTGAAATATCACACGTATATAAGAATAATACAAGGATTGCTTTAAACGGTTCACCGCATACTTTGGTTGACCTTTGTTTAATAGTTTATAGCCTCGTTAATATGGAGCTTTAATAATTTATATAAGTACGACTGTAAATAAAAAATGCGCTACCAAGCTATAAAAACTAATGTAGCTCGTGTTGTCGTTATAAACTCAGGGTATATAGGTAGAAGGTCGTCTTAATCGGGTTGTGCGTTATAAATTGTACATAGTTAAAACCATCAATGGTAATTAAAGAAAAGTGTAATAACATTTTAAGGTGATTAGACTTTCGTTTCATAATAATAATAAAGCATATTACAAATTACATTGTAAAACAAAAAAGTTATCTATATCAGCATTACGAATCGTGTCAGGTAAAATTAATTTCTGGTTATTCTACACCAACAAATTCAAGAACATGATCGATATGCTTTTGTTAAACAAGTAATTAAGAAAAACACGCTAATAAAAGTAATATAGGAAGTACAGTTTAACGTGATTATTATTATCTAATCAATTCTTTAAATAATATCTGATAAACAAACTCTAATAAATGTTAATAGTAAACATAAAATTAAAAGATCATCATCTTAAAAGCTATCAGATTAAAAATTTCCCTAGGATAAAAAATAATTAATAAAAATAAAATAAAGATCATCATCATCTTAAAAGCTATCAGATTAAGAATTTCCCTAGGATAATTAATTAACAAAAATAATTAAAGATCATCATCTCAAAATAAGGGTAAAAAATACGGTCCTTCACGTAAGCGTGTAAAACAAAATGGCCTTAATTAGGGACGACAAGGGTTGAAAAAGACCCCCGAAAAGAAACCATATGTAAATCTCCCACGTGGGGTCTTGTGTCGTAAAAAAATGGCAAGTGTCTGTTTCTACTCATTATAAATTCCAAACAAAAAATTACGTGTCTCTCAAAAGATCGAATTGGTCCCTATGAGCGACGTGGCCAATGTATTAAGGTTGTTTTGTATGCAGGAATGAGATCTTGGAAGATGCATAACAGACGTCTTCGAAAAATTATTGTTAATTAAAGTAACCAAGTTTTATTTCCTATTTTGTATTTAAAATAGTATATGCTAATGCGTTTTTTTTTTTTTCAAATGAATTTTTAATTTTAACATTCAATCCAGTTATAAAATGAAATGGTTACTATCAATGGGTTATTAATTCTGGATTAATTATTATTGTTAGTCAGTATTTTAACTTAAAAACATCAGTGTAAAAAAAATGGTGGCGAATTTTTTATCCTTTTTTGTTTTTTAAAAACATATTAAAAATGAGAACGAAGGCAAAATAATATTAAGTCAAAGGTCACAAAAATAAGTTTTTTAAAAATCTGGTTTCTATGGCTCAAATTGATGTGGCTACAAGAAAGAAAGTTAAAATTATTTACAAAATTATTTTTGACGTACGACGAATTTAATACAAAGACAATGTGAACGTCACGCTGGGTCTGTTAAACCATTGAAAAGATAAAATTTTTTACATTAATAGACCTAGTCCATGTTGAGTGTAAAAAAATTACGTTTCCTTTTAATTATTGAAACTGCAATAGAACAATCAATTGTTAAGACTACTGTCATAGTAGGCGAGGACATCGATCTTTTGGTTCTTCTCATCGAACGTAGTCATTTAATGCAACAATTGTTTTTCAAAATAATTGAACAAAAAATCAAGACACAATGTTATAATTTTTCAAGCTTTTAAAAATCCTCAATATAAGCAACATATTTTTTACATGCAATAACCGGATGTGATACCACTTTTTCTATTAACAGAGGAAAACTAAGTACATTAAATGTTTAAAAATCGTTTTTGTACCAAGCTGCCGAAATTTTCAATAAGTAAATTTTCTCAACAACATATTTGAGAATTAAAATTATTTAAAATTATGGAGCTCCTAAGTTAAACATCTCTTGATAATTAGCGGTTTTAAATTTTGCAAAGTCGACAAGATTCAATATGTAAAATTACCTTCACCTACAATGCAACAGCTCAACAACACTTTATCGGTATATTACCAGGTCCAATCATGGCTAAAACATAGATCCACAACAGTGGATATATTCTCCAGTGGCTGGACCTTTAATAACATTTGTTTAGAGCCCATTACAACATTTTTTACCATGCGTTAATGTTCTTAATACCATTTTTTGTCATTGAAAAGGATGCGGTGCAAATTTTGGATGCACAAAATTGGTTTATTTTCTCATTGTCAGCAATTCATGGACAATCATGTCTCAATGCAATGTCTTAAGCTTCTGCTTTGATTATTCCGATAATGTTTCTACTGAGGTGATTTGATTTTTAAAATAACAGCATATATGGAAAAGATAACGAAATACAGACCTCCAGAACCTGACTGAAATAGTAATATATGAAATTTATGAAGGCGAGGACGAAAGTAATTTTTTATTACTGGAACCTTTAAAAACGCGTCTTGTATTCTACCTCAATGGTGGTTGTTTGTACTTGCAAACGGTCCGTCGTACGTGAAAAATTTTTGCAGATAATTTTAAACTTTGTTTCTTGTAACCAAATTGACCTAATAAAAACGAATTTTGTAAGATTTTTTCTGACGTTTGACCTAGAACAAAAAAATGGTATCGTTCTTTTTAATATTTTTTTAAAACAAAATGAAAAAAAAAAAAATTTCCCCTTTGTTTTAAAAACCTAAAAACTGGAATTTATTAACATTTTGAAGCGGACAATGAAAAGAAGTGAGGTTCTGAAATTCGTTCATATTGGTTTAAGTAAAATTGTTAACCAAACATAAGGATATTCACCTTTAAACTTCTGATAAAGTTCGTCCATGTTGCACGTTTAAGTTTGCTTACAATAATTAAAATGGTTTATTTTAATTTGCCTCGTCTAATAAATCGGGTTTGTCAAACAAGACTGGTTCTATTTTGGTGTAACACCAACTTTGAACAATTACACTAAAATGTTTTAAACAATATTACCTATTTCTTCTATAAAACTAAATTCAGATACTAAACTGGTGAATTAAATTAACAGCAAAAAAAAATCTATATCAGGTTAACCATGTCCTTCCTTTAGCGCCTTTTGGTTGGTCCCCGTGGACTAGTGGTAATTATTGGCTCTGAGACGTTTCTGTGGAAATATAAATTTTGTGGTTCAATTGCTGTATTTTTACCAAAATCCCAATGACGATTTATTTTTTATTTATTACGAAGGCTTAAACCCCTGTAAACTGGCGTGGTATGTATCAGGTGGCGTTGTTAATTTCTCCGTATTACATAAGCAAACAACGATCGCGGTGTTTGTAAGCAGGTCAAACAGAAAAATCAATAATTTCTAACCGGTCGCATGACTATTCTTATATGTGATTTGGCTTTCAGACTGAATTGTAATTGTGCCTGGAATTCTTCACAAAGATAGGTTAATATTTATACGTTTCTGGCAAACTGTTTACGCGTTTGATTATTTACTCTAACTGATCAGGATGGTCTCATTTTTAATTTTGAGAACGTATTTACATTGATTAATACAAACGTTTATTTATGCCCGGAAATAAGATGCATTAACCTTTATTATTAAAAACGTCTTTATTGTTAAAGTATAACTTTCTTATAAGCGAAACATTCTACCTATTAAATCAGGGAAGATGGAGTTTATCACGAACTTATCTACGTTAGTTATTAAAAATTGCTTCTATTATTAATTTTTGTAAACGAATTAATCTGAGGCTTTGCACGATCTTTGGATTGCGTGAACTAAATTAAACAATTCTTAGAGTTGTTTCGACGGAATGCAATTGTCTTAAGTACCGATTATTCTCTTAGAATGAGAGAATTTACATATTTTTTAATTTATTCCGATGCTGAATGCAGGAATGTTTATCTTCCAATTTCCTTATTAAAATATTATTGGAAGAATATCTTTTTGAGTCTGGAGACGCTGGTACACGTTTGATGCAATTTATTACGTAAACGCACCAGGGTTCGTCTTTATTTAACTGGAGGATCACGCTGATCTTTAAGAATACAGCTTCTGGTATTGAGATTATCTCAGGTCTTCGTCGCTTGTATTACTAATTTTTCCAGGATCTGGTAGGTGTATTCTATTTAATTTGTTTATTTGAGGTTTATAAGATTCTTGGTCCAGGTCGACTGCTGTATAAAGGATCTGGGGTAATTAAATGAATATTTCTTCCGGGTAAATGGGTTACTTAGGGCGTTAGCCCGCAACAACGTTCTGGTTGTTTATGGTTGCAAAGGTGACTTCAGGCGTTACAATCTCCGTGTACTTCTTGTGTGCATGTTTGCAGAAGATGACTTTGTTTACCGCTTGTCGTGTACTTCGGGTGTGTACTGGAATTTCCGGGCTCTGCAGCCCGTCGTTTCTCTGGGTGTCTGGTGTAATGTTTAAAAGTGGTGCAAAAACCGTGTTTAAAGCGTATCTCAACCAGCAGCAATTGTATGACGCTGATTTGGTGACGGTGGCGCGACTAAAGATACCGACGGTTCACGATGAACGGATGCGGCAATCAAAGGTCGCCAGCGTATACAAACAAAAAAACGCGCGGGTCTGGATATCGATTCTAGATTCTAGATGCTGAGACGCGGAGTGGCAGAGCGCGCAGAGTCAGTTTCTTCCGGTAGCGCCGCGGTCTTTATAGATAATTCGCGGTGGGTGGGTCCGGCTTCTATGCAGGTCATTAACTATACATTATACTATACATGTGGTCCTTTAAAACCAATCATGCCGGTCTTTAATAAATAAGAATAAAACAATAAAAAAAATTACCTACATGTAAAATACAACAGTAAAATTTTATCAGTAAATAAAATAAATGATTGATTTTTATGACAAATTGTGGGTGGACTACATAGGGTTTTTTTTTGTGTTTCTGTTCTAAACCTTTTTTTTTTTCTTTAATGTTATAATTTTGTACCCTTTAATCTGATTTAATGGCGTTTTGTTATATATTTTTTCTTTGTTTTTTTGTGTTATTTGATCTATTAATGTACTGGTGTAATTCTTTTTGAATAAAGTGGGTTTTATTGGTGGTTCTTTCCCACAATAGTATATTAACGGCTGAACCAGCTGAAGCTCATTGATTATAATTTGAGTAGTTTCGTTTTTTACCTGTGTGATGCAACACGTATTCATCCCCTATCTGATTCAGATGCACAACGTAACCTTCTAGACGGGTCGTTTGATCAAAGTAGTGATTAAGGGCCGGTTCTGGACCAGTTCAAGGTCACTCGCCCTCTGGTGGTGAGAAATGTAAGCTTTTGGTTTCCAAGGTCAAATTTTTCAAATTTAAATTTTAGGAGCTCGCTAAAAATTGCAATGTCACCATCCTCATTACAACGTTTTGACGGGAAATTTGTATGTCAAGGTCAGAAGCTAAAAAAAATTGCAATCATCATATTACAATTCTTAGAAGTCTAAAATGTGGGTCAAGGTCAAAGGTTATTGACCTGTAGGGATATCATATGACATTTCTTAGAAGTATAAAAATAGAATCAATTCATGGAAACAGGAAGAATGCGATGTCTATGCTAAAAAATAGACCAAGGTCAAATGGTGCTTATATTGACTAAATTGGGTCAAGGTGAAATAATTTTACTAAACTAAAAAGGTGTGTATTTAACAAGTTTAAACATGTTGTTGGTACTTCAGTCAAGGACACATTTTTGGATATAAACCAAGCCAGGTGTGTTGAGATCAGTCAGTTAGCAACTTGTAATTGTTAAACATGGAATTAGCAAGGTTAAACCAAAGCAATTGCAAACTTTTAAAAGTGCATGTGACCTCGAGATATCAAAAAGGTATAAAGTGATTAATATGTAGTAATTAAACTAAGTATGGTGAACGTATAGTGATGGAAACGGATAATTTTAAATGTATATTACCTCCACGATTTTATATTTTGAAAGAAGAAAATCGAATGGAAGGATTTAAAACACAGCTAAACACGAGGGATGTCTTCATGAGTAGTTTGAGTGCAGTCAAAGACAACAAACATTACATTTAGTTTTTAATAGTAGTCCCAACCCCAATTTAACTAAAATCATTTCTTAAACAGCGTTTAGTCCTAGTGCAATTGCAAGCAATCAGTTGTTATAAAGGCAGCAATAACATCATTTCTGGAACGATCCACCTCAGAAGTTCACCGTTATATTGGATACCCCACATAGTTGCAGTAACAATATGAATAACAATTTTACCTTGTGTTGTTGGTGCTGTCAAAATAGTGATGGTGGTAATAGGTAAAAATGAAAGAGAAACATGATGAAGGTTATTCTTCTAAATGAAGACACCATGATTTATCTGAAGTGTATAAACAAGCAGCTAATGAATACTTAATCGATTGTATTTCTTATAAACTATCGAACGATACTCATCATTAAAAACATGTGGAATTGGATACAGTACCCTCAAGCTTACCCAGAAGTGGTATTGGTTGGCTAACTGTGATAAAAGCGATAATGTAGGGTTGGATATGAAGGAATGGAATGAGCTTCTAAGATGGCATTCATATGTAGAATTACAATTTTCCGAAAGAAATTGAAAATAAAATTGACTGGTCAAATGTAAACGAAGAAGAAGATATAATCTATGATCAACATTATGAATCTCTATCTAGCAATCTTGGTGTATATTACAATTGGGAATTAATTAAAGGATATGACAGAATTTTGAAAACTGTTATGATGAAAACTACAACTGCTGTTCTTGCAATTCAATCACATAGTATAGAAGAACTATTCAATTTAAAGGATATAATGCTATAGATTGGAATTTCTTGAATCTTACAATTTGGTGTGTTTTTATGAAAAGTTCATACAAGTTGTTGACCCGTCGTTTTCGTGAAAGAATTCCGTGGTGGTGATGGTGACATTTATTATTGATGTTTATAAATGCTAAGTATAATATTAATTCACAAACCTGTATGTTTAATGGAAATTTTGTATTATCGTCCTGCTTATCTAATGTATAGCATTTACTGAATAAAAAATAACTATGATTTGTTTTTAATTTATAAAATAGTTCTATCCATCCAGGTAAACAATGTTAGTTAAGAAGCGAAAGAGTGTAGGTGGTGGTGGTTTTAGTGAATGGTCTAATCAATAAACTTCCGTTTGAATTGCATTTACCTTTGGGTCCTGGTACAAAGTTAGAAAAACTACTCGCCGCGGTGACCCCGGTATTAATCAATTAGATGCTCAAAACTTTGATATCAGTTAAGAGATTACAGAGATTTAGATAGTAGACATAAAGCGGATAAAATTTTACAAAAAAAAAGCTTGGGAACGCTTTAAATCATCAGACGCAACATTAGGTGAACGAACTGCAGCTTTAGCAGTCAGTACCGCCATGAAAGCAAAGAAAAATTAATTATTGTGCAGTACAGCCCACTCACTGGGTAAGTGAAAAGTTATAATTATTGTAATTGCCTAGTATATAAATAAAAATGTTGTAATTATGCGTTTAGTTTATTTCATCCACTAACGAGGTAGTTGCTCAAAAAAAAACTCTCAATTCAAAATCATGACTTTGATGAAAAGTCTATTACTTCAAAACATGGTGATTTACTTCCTAATAGTATACGTGGTATTATGTGGCCCTCCAATTGGTAAAACAAAAATGATCTTGATAACCGAGAAAAATGGTTTGAAATTTAAACATGTATACGTATACTCTAAGTCATTGAATCAAAACAAGTACAAACTTTTATAGGAAATCTTACTTCCAATGAGGTATATAGGTTACTTTACCTTCAGTGATAATCAAGATGTAATTGTGCAAAATCAAACTCTATTTTTATCTTCGATGATATCGCTTGTGAAAAGCAAAATAACATAAGGGCATATTTTTCTATGGGCAGGCATAACGATATTGACTGTTTCTATTTGGGTCAAACTCACAGTAAAATTCCAAAGCAATTAATTCGTGACAATGCGAATCTAATTATATTATTTGAGCAAGATGAATTAAACCTAAAACATGTGTATGAGGATCATATATTCCCACCATAAGCAAAATCATTTTCGGGACATGTGTTCAAAATGCTGGGTAGATTCCGTTGGTTTCATGGTCAAAACAAGGATGCTGAAGTTAATAATGGTCGCTATAGGAAAAGGTTTGATGAATATATAATACCTTAAACTGCTTTGTAGTTTAGTAGGTACATTGTTTAGGTATTAACAGCTATCTGTTTGTGTAAACACTATTTGTTCGAGGTAAACCATTTTCAGCAAACCCGCTTTACTATAATGGATAACAAGGAAATGATATTAAAGAAAAAAAAATAATCAGGCTCGTAAAGTAATACAGCAGAAGTAAACAGTTTAAAACTGCTCGCATTGATAATGAAAAAACATTTGAAAGTATTTAAAACCCCTAATAGCTCTAACTGAAATAGTAGATAAAATCAATCCAGATAAAAAACACCTAAAAAAGGATTGGCGTTAAACCCAAAAACCACCCTAATATTTCCGAGCAAGCTCTCTACCCCCACTATCCGCTAGCTCAAGTTCAACGGACTGGCTTCACTCCATTAGGTGATTCAAGAAAGGTGCTACTAGCCCACTAGCTCAGCTTCCGTTTTTCAAACAAATCCTCCTCCAGGTCTTCGTACACCATCATTCTTAGATACATCTGTTGTAGGAAAAATATTGAGGAAGAAGAAGAACCTCTTATTCACAGATGATTCTACTGCCCGTAATGAACTCTAAAGAATTTCTCGAGCAGTATTGAATTACCTCGTATATACGTTGAACGTATTATGAGGGATCCTGAAGGTGTTATTGATCATACTTATGGAGTCCACTATAATACCAAAACTGAAAATGGACAATTGGTAATACTCCCGTTAAATTAAAGGAAACGATATGATTATTAAAGGTGTCACGTATAAAGGGACTCCAGGTTTATATGATCTGCTTATTTGAATGAACCCAATTTAAATCTAGTAAATTCAAAAGATAGAAAAGATTATAAAAGTATTTTAGAAGCTACTTTTGTAAGGCGAGATTATGACGTAAGTGGGCAAATTCGAGGAGCCGCAGCAAAAGTATACCAAATAATCAAACCCTTGCTATCATCATCACCCACGACCAAGGGAGGTGGAGCTATGTTTTTAAGGAATTAACAAACAGGCCGATTGAATATAAATATTGAAATGATGTACATGAACTAATTCGTGATCTAGATTTGTGGGCAGAAAAATTGGCAGGGAAACAGGTGTTGGAATGACATAATATCAATTGTAGAAGAACTGTATGAGAATGGATACATTGAAAAAAAAAGAACCGTTTTTAAACAGTATAAATGAGAATGCATTGATGTCGACATATAACTAAAATGACCCTTGACAAATTTGGACGTTCACATGTCCAGTACCTTTCAAGAAATTAACCCTCAGTTTAAACTGATTGATGATAATCAATTTGATATCGAGAATAAGACTCAGCAATGTTGCCAGCCCCATATCCTCAAGATGCCATCACTAGCAATACTATTTATCAACAAGATTCAATTTGGATGGAAACCGTTTGACACAGTTTGGGACCCGGAAGAAGATGGTGATGCTATAAGTAAAGGATATCTTGATTTTTGTCGACAAGCAGTTCAAAAGCTTTAAAGGAACTCTAACGCTTATCTAGTGTTGGAGCAAAACTATTCAACTTAAAGAAATTGTGGATAAATTAGTACCATGTCCAAATTACAACTCGTCAACGAATTACATAAACCTGCACGAAAACATTTTAAACGAAGGCGAACAATAATTAGAGGTTTTGATGACCTTTGGCAAGCAGATTTGGCTGAATTTAACACATATGCCAAACAAAATAAGGGTATGTATTAGTGGTTATCGACTGTTTTCGAAATACTTATGGAATAAAGGATTAAAACGAAAACAGGTCAAGAAGTTACCAAAAGCAAACAATCTTCAAAAAGGACGGAAACCTCCCAATTTGCAGACAGATGCAGGAAAATAATTCTACAATGAGCATTTTACTAAACTAATGCATCGTTATGGAGTCAATCATTACTCTACCTATAGCACAAAGAAGGCTGCAATTGCGGAACGTGTTATCAGAACCTTAAAGGTGCTCTATATAAGTCATTCAGCCTACAAGGGATTGATACAATTGATACCATAACCGTATTATAACAATCGTAAGCATAGAACTATCGGAATGAAGCCCAAAGATGTTGGTAATCATACAAAGCTAGAACACTAACATAAAATATTCGATAGGAATCGATATTCTGTGGGTGACAAGTACGAATCAGTAAATTTAAAAATATTTTCGCCAAAGGATACACCCCAATTGGTCTAGTGAACTATTTAAGATTGTGAAAGTTCGCATTACTAACCCCACTCGTACATGCGGAAGACATGAAGGAAAGCCTGTACTGGGAGGGTTTTATGAACATGAATTACAAAAACAAAGTATCCCGATGTATTCTAGTAGAAAAAGTGCTTCGCTCAAGAATAATAAGTTATTCGTAAAGTGGTGGGGATTGGATGAAAGATCATGGATCAATAAGGATGATATTGTTTTATAACATTTAACCTGTACTTTGTTAAACAAATTACTTATATTAGTTAAATAGTTTGTAGAAAAGGATGTACCTCTTAGATGAAATAAAACACAAAAAAAATAATAGTATTTTATTTTTAAATATTACATTTATTTTAAAATTTCATTATCTTATAAAGTGAACCTAAAGTACTTCTATAATCACTTAAATTACTGGATGGCTATATACCCGAATCTGGCCCACACCTCCTTCCCAAGCAGGAATTTGAATTTGTTTCACCTTTATTGATGTTGTCTAGTATCCAGTAATAAATTTTGTGGTGCTCATGTTTTCCCACGGTTGAAACTTATAGTTGATATTTTGTTCTAATAATATTTCAATCAAAATATCGAGGCACTTTAATTAGCATAATATGCCGCTTTCTCAATACATTCAGTTATAATAAATACAGTGTCCTTGTAAGCAATATTTTCTAACGTAGATTTAACATTTGTTGAATCATGAAACCTTAATAAATTATGGATACATTTTAAGCGGTATGTCACCAAACCTCATATCGTCTAAGATCCTATCTACTTTATCAAAAGTTAATGAATTGTAGCCTTTATCGGTACACAATTTCATAAAACTTTTAATGCTTCTAATTTAATTTTTTATCAAATAATGTCTTAATAATTTCATTTGCACACTTTGAGTTTATAGCACACCAGTAAAAACACTCATCAGGAATAACATATATTGAATATATTCAGTACAAATAAATAGGTTTCGGGGAGGACTTTCAAAAAGCCGGTATTTTCTGTAGATTTTATCACTACTGTACCATAGCTGTTCCTGCAATTTGTCAGATATTCATGGAAACACACCTTTCGAACTAGTAGCGAAAATTCTTCAGCATTGTTACAATTAGCATGGGTAATCATTTTTTTTATTTAAATCTACCTCATAAATCTGAAAGGTCAATAAATCTAAACCTAATTTTAGTGCCTTGTATTACTTTCGTGAAAGAAATATATCTTTCTTTGTTTATGGGTAGCAGTGAAATCCACCACGAACAGTAGCCAATTTCTAATAAAATGACTCCTAACCTGACAAATTATGAAACACGACTGGCAGAATGTTCTTTTTTTTTACAATTTGATGTGGTGCTTCCAAATGCACCAGTAAAATGGTTATGATCCCTAACTTTTATATCATAATCAGTAAAATGTTTTTCAAATGTCAAATCGTGGTGCTTTCAAAGTGCTCAACCTGATTGGGAGTTAAAGTATCCATAGGAATTATTTTATTGATTTTTCGGTAGTTCAATGTGCAATACTTTGAAGCTCTTTAACAAACCATTAAATGCAATCGTTTCTTCTATAAAGTCTAAATCGTGATAAAGAATCATTGTATGAACACTTCAAGTAGTAAAAATGCTGAAGGGTGTATGTTTGGGTAAAATATCGTATTATTATCGATGTCCGTTAAATTTGTACACTGTTCCAAAATACTTTTTCTGCATAAATTACAAACGGCACCTTTTCCTGGGTGTGAAATTTTTGAACTGTAGAAACTTTTCTGCTTGTCAGTTTGAGAAACATCGATTAATTGATGACAGTGAATGTGTTTTTTTAGAACGTGATCTGAAAAAATGGTTCAAACATCGATAACAAATGAAATTCTTCTGTCTTATTTGATAGTTGTTTAGAAAAAGAGCTGACATATTTTTAATCCAGGTGAAATCATAAACAGTATTATTTTTGTATTAATATCAGCAGCTTGATAATTAGCAGAAAGTACTAAAGGATTTATGGGTTCCCTCGCACTATTTTGATTTTCATTTAATACAAATGGTAATATAACTTTCCACTGAATGCAAAACAAATTAATGGAGAGATTGCTTAACTGTTCAAATTTTTTACATCATCTAGTTTTATGGGGGGAATTGAATCATAATTCAAAACATCCTTAAAATTGGATAACTGTAAACTCCATCTGAATGATGTTAATATAGTGCCGATACAACACAGGAAGCTACATCGTCATTTTTAACATTCACTACCGCATGCTTTACTGCTATAAAAATAGGAACTTTAACGTGTTGAAAAGCCTCTAAATGGGACATATCTATTAATATTCACCTTTAAATGTAATACTTCATGTAATGCCCAACCGGAATCCCTTTCGGAAAACTCCTTTTTTCTGTAATTTATAATAAACGTTTTCATTATACCACTTACGTAAATTGGTCTTAATATTGATGGCTTTTTTATGGTAAATGTCTTCAACTCGATAACGTGATTTTGAGGATGGACAAATTGCAGACTAAAAGGATATTCACCTTTAGCATCGATTGCCTTAGCATTAATTTTTTCGTGCAAAACTATTGTATGCATTTTGTAAAAAATAAGAGGGTCCTTGATGTTTGCTATATTGACTAAAAGTAAGTAACCTACCATTAAAACATGAATCTAGAGAGTACCAACTTAATTTGCGTGTACGCTTTTTAGTGACATTGACATTTACTACCTGTTTTCTCTGAAGCGCTCTTTCTGTTTAACTCTTATAAGATAACACTTTAGCAACGATAAATTCCTTTCGAGTTTAAACAAATTTTCGCATTCTAAATAAATTTTATTTTGAATTATATTTGCAATAGCTTAATAAGTGTTAATTATACGGATGTGCTTTACAAATTCATTTTGGTTTTCAACAATGGAATAATACTTCATGTTAAATTAAAATACTACTACTGGATATACCCTTACTCGGTTACCTTCAAAACTGTATCCAACACTGCAAGAAAATATGAAACACCGCTGTCGATTATGTAAGTTGGAAACAAATATTATATTTATTATAACTGATATGTAAAATTAAAAATTTAAGTAACTATAGAAGTACTTTAGGTATACAATTGCAATTCTAGTCGGGAGTGCAATATACTGACTGGTACAAAACTGGTCTTTATCTCCTTATATAGTAATATAAACCCAGCATTCAAGGTCAAAACTGCAAACTTGGAAGGCTTCAGTGTGCATAGATTGCATTTTGTAGCGTTTACTGGGAACATCTATTAACTTTGACATCAATACTGTTCTCATGGCTTATCTGCATCACCTTTGCTTGCAGAGGTCATACAGCACTTTGTGGCGTTTACTAAGAATATGCATTAACAACCTTGCTAACATCATGGAAATGCCTTCCATGTCTAGATTATGCTGCATTCATTAGAGTTGGTCACCTTTGCTTGCTCAGGTCAGTTCATTGTACTAACCACTTCCACTTGTTATCAATTTTGTTAACGTTAACAGATCTATGTGTATATAACGTTAAAGTTTTAATTGAATACTCATTAATTTTCACCATTAGTAATGGCTTGTCCTGTAAACAATCTAAACTTTCTAAAAGACAGGAAAACCTTGTATTTTACATGATGTTTTTGGCGCCCATCAAAAAACACCTAGAACCAGCACCCTTCGAAGAGACCATCCCATCATCTCCATCAGGATAGTGATGTAGAGGATGAATTTTCAAATTGGAGGGTATTTCAATTTTAATTAAATTAAGTTTCCTTTCATTAATTCATAGAGAATTTTTAGTACAAATAAAATTATTCATTTTTTCAGCATAACGCCAGCAACCACGGTTTAACCCCAAACCACCACCGTTGCGAAACCAGCAATATGGAGGAAAAATTTGGCTCTTATAGCAGGATGATGAGCAGGATCCACCAACCCTTCAGGCCTTTAGGGAAACAAGTATTCGGTGGTTCAAAGCTTCAAATGACTATTTGAATAGTGGGTGGTGGGGATGGATCAGTGGAAAAACTAAATAAAGAACTGAAGGGGCTAATCAATATTTAGAGTGTGTGCGGCAAAATATACTAAAGACTGAAAATATATTGCTTACGTTGGAAGGGATGGATGTGGATGTGTTTAATATGTTTTTTTGTGGAATTTATTGTATCTTTTCATTGTAAAAATAAATGTAAATTTTTTTATTTTATTATTTTTCGTGAATTATTCTCATTATCCAAAAATTTACTACAGCTAAAAAATGTAGTGGTAGTTCAATTGCGCTAGAAAAGTGAAATAATCTACGTTAAGGAAAAAATTGAAAACATCTGGAAGTCTGACTTACTCATGTATAAATTTCAACATCAAAGTAAAGCAGTCCTTTTTTGCAAATTTTACGTGCATGTTGCGTTACAAATTTTTTATTGTAAAATATCATGCATATAAATAAAGTATAAAAATATAGTACAGTTAAAAGTGAAAAAAGGCGTTAAATAAAAGTCAAAACAGTTCCCAAAAGCATGTAAATGTGAAAACTTTACCATGTATTTATGCAATACAAATGACACAATTGCATTCATACATTTAAACCTTTTCAAAATTGTAATGTGAATTGGTGATAAAAAGTTTACCTACAGCCGTAATGTTATATTTAAAAAATTAATAATTTTCAATTACATATTTACTTTTGAACTTATTCATTTATAACAAAACTTATAATAAGTTAAAAATAATTGAAAAGTAAGTGTTGAATACAAAATGTTAATTTCAAATAATTTCTTAATATGAAATAACTTAAAATGCACTAAGAAGGTTATTGTAAAATATCATGCATATAAAGAAAGTGTTAAAATATAATTCAGTTAAAGAAAAAAAGCTTGTTAAATAAAAGTCAGAACAGTTCCCAAAAGCATGTAAATCTGAAAACTTTATATTATTTATGCAATACAAAATTGTTGCATTCATACATTTACAAATCTCGTTTCAAAGTTGTAATGTAAATTGGTGACTGAGATAAAAATAGAATGTTGCATTCACACCCATAAAATGCTTTCAAAGCAAAATAACTGCGTTCATTATTCTACAATTTTAATACAGTGATATCCACGCTCCATTGAAAATTGTAAATTTGGAGTCCTATTCAAAATAAATTAAAAACAAGTCATGTTTTAAGTGCTGTTTGTTGTTTCAAAATTAATTTTAATTTAAAGAGCATTTGATACATTAAATGGATAAATTGCATGTTTTTCTTCTGAGCTTACGTAAGTAAGTAAAAGGTTTATTTTAAGTGCTTTTGTTGTTTCAAATGGAATTGGCTAATTTAAGTTCATTTTTCATATTTTGATAAATTTATACATGAAATTGATAAATTGCCACTTATAAACATAACTTCGTTGAAAAAATTTTTTTCTGAGAATTAGGTGAAAATTTTTAATTTTCAACCTTTTGTAGGACTTTATTTAATTACAACCCTGAGGAAAATGAAATCCACATCGAGTCGTCTTTTTCTTTCCATAGAATAATATCTTTTACATCACACACCTTCAAACATACATCACCTTGATAATTCAAGTACATCTATCATTTACGTAACAATAATTGCAATTTTTTCCATTCTAGTACAATTGTTTCAAGTTAAATATAATATTACAAATCATACTGATAATACTTATGGGTGATGCGTGCATTTTTACTCATTAAGTACAATCCATTTAAAATGGGTTGTATTTGCTTATATAAATGTAAAATGTTCAAAGATGCATTGTGAGAGTTACTGTTACTTTATTTCCTAAAAAAATCGTTAGAATCTGTTTTAGAAAAAAAAAACATATTACAAGTACCTTACAAATATGTTAAACTTTTGTTATACTATATCACAATCCATATTGATGCTCAATTAGTTTGGAAAATATTAAAAATGTACGTTTTATATCGAATAGTGATCTGTAATATTTCACAGTTAAAGAAGGCTTTCTTTAATTAAGAGAACGTTAGAATTTTTTAGATGAACATATTACAAATATTTCCGAAATAAAGAATTTTATTTTACATCAGTATTTATCTTAAATAAAAATAAAATAAATTAATTTATTAAAATGTAATTTTATCGAATAGTGATCTGTAATATTTCACAGTTAAAGAAGGCTTTTTTAATTAACAAACAGAATTTTTAAGAACAACATATTACAAATATTTAAAATAAAGGATTTTATTTTACATCAGTATTTGTCTTAAATATTTATTGATTATGTACAGTCTTAAATTGTTAATATAAATGTGAATATAAATTTATGCAGAATATCATTGGAGTTTTTGCATAACATTTAAACTCATTTAAACAATACAAATATTAATAAATATGCTTAAATGTCTTTTATTTTCAAACTTGAAGGCCTCATTTCTTCTAATTTCATACACCCCTAAATCTACTTTTAAATCTTTAATTTTTCGTATCAACACTTCCATCTTGCCTACCATTTTCGGCATTTCATCTAATTTAATCCGCCACCCAAAATTCTATTTTGATTTTAAAATTAAAAATTTTCATAACATCACATTTTTATTATTTGTTACATATTCTCTCATTTAAACACTACAACAATTAATACCAAATATGTTCAAATATCCTTTTGTTTTCAAACTGAATCTGTCATTTTTTATTCCATACACGCCTAAATCTACCTTTAAATCTTTAACTTTTCGTATCAACACCTCCAACCCCTTCTTTCGCTCAACAATAGTTAATACTTGTTCCATTCTTTCGCCTCCTAATTTGCATACTGCCATTTTCGTCATTTCTGCTAATACTTAATCGCGCACGCCCAAGAGAGCCCTTTATTATAAATCTACATCCTTCAAAACCGCTAACCTAGATAAAACCTAATGACCTTATTCTATTTTTATACTTCTAAGAAATGTCATACGATACCACTACAGGTCAATAATCTTTGACATTGGCCACACTATTTTTAGACTTCTAAGGATTATATGATATTTCAATTTCTATTTTTAGCTTCTGATTCGACTTTTAAGAATTGCAATATGATGATGACATTGTAATTTCTATTTTTAGCTTTTGACCTTGACATACAAATTTTCTGCCATAACGTTTGACCGCAGAGTGACCTTGTAATATGATGAGGATGGTGAGATTGCAACTTCTATTTTTAGCGAGCTCCTAAAATTTAAATTTCCCGCCAAATGTTTGTCCTTGAAGAGACCTAAAAGCTTACATTTCTCATACCAGAGGGTGAGTGACCTTGAACTGGTCCAGATCCGGCCCTTAATCACTACTTTTGTGTTTGTGCTTGTTTCTGTGTGTGTGTGTGTGTGTATGTGTGTTTGTGTGAGTGTGCGTGTGTGTGTGTGTGTGTGTGTTGTGTGTGTATGTGTGTGTGTGTCTTGTGTGTGGTGTGTTGTTGGTGTGTGTGTGTGGGTGTTGTGTGTTTGTGTTTGTGTGTTGTGTGTGTGTGTGTGTGTGTGTGTGTGTGTGTGTGTGTGTGTGTGTGTTGTGTGTGTGTGTGTGTGTGTGGGTGTGTGTTTGTGTTTGTTTTTGTTCTTGGTTTGTTTGTGTTTGTGTTTTTTTTATGTTTATTGTCTGTGTTGTGTTGTGACTGTTCTGTGTCTTTCTGTTCTGTGTCTGTGTCTGTGTCTGTGTTTTTTTGTGTCTGTGTCTGTGTCTTTGTGTTTGTGTTTTGTCTGTGTCTGTATTTGTTGTGTCTGTGTCTTGTCTGTGTCTGTGTCTTGTTGTCTGTGTCTGTGGATGTGTTTGTGTTTGTGTTTTTTGTTTTTGTTTGTGTTTATGTTTGTTTTTTTTTTTTTATGTCTGTTCTTTCTGTGTCTGTGTCTTGTCTGTGTCTGTGTCTTGTGTCTTGTGTCTGTGTCTGTGTTGTGTTGTGTCTTGTGTCTGTGTTGTGTCTGTTCTGTGTCTGTGTCTGTGTCTGTGTCTGTGTCTGTGTCTGTTGTGTCTGTGTCTGTGTTCTGTGTTTCTGTGTCTGTGTCTGTGTCTGTGTCTGTGTCTTGTCTGTGTCTCGCTCTGCGTCTGCGTTCGTCTGCGTCTGCGTTTTCTGCGTCTGGTCTTGTTGTCTGTGTCTGTGTCTGTTGTCTGTGTCTGTGTCTGCGTCTGCGTTTGCGTTTCTGGTTGGTCTGCGTCTGTGCCCGTGTGTGTTGTCGTTTGGTGTCCGTATCCGTGTTGTCCGTGTCCGTGTGTGTCCGTGTGTGTGTGTTGTCCGTGTTTGTGTTCGTGTTCGTCTTTGTGTTCGTGTTCGTCTTTGTGTTTGTGTTTGTGTTTCTGTCTGTCTGTGTCTGTGTCTTGTTGTTTGTGTTTGTGTGTCCGTGTCCGTGTCCGTGTTGGTGTTGTGTTCGTGTTCGTGTTCGTGTTCGTGTTCGTGTTGTGTTCGTGTTGTGTTCGTGTTTTTCGTGTTCGTGGTCGTGTTGTGTTCGTGGTCGTGTTGTGTTTTGTGTGATCGTGTTTGTGTTGTGTTCGTGTTTCGTTTTGTGTTCGTGTTCGTGTTTGTGTTTTTTTGTTTGTGTTGTGTTTGTGTTTGTGTTTTGTTTTGTTTGTGTTTATTTTTTTTGTTTGTGTTTGTGTTTGTGTTTTTTTTGTTTGTTTTTTATGTTTTTTTGTTTTGTGTTTTGTTTGGTTTGTGTTTATTTTATGTTTGTGTTTGTGTTTTGGTTTTGTTTGTTTGTTTTTGGTTGTGTTTGTGTTTGAGGTTTGTTTTGTGTTTGTTTGTGTTGTGTTGTGTTGTGTTGTTTTGTGTTGTTTTGTCTTTTGTTTGTGTTTTGTGTTTGTGTTTGTGTTTGTGTTTTTGTTTGTGTTTGGCTGTTTTGTTTGTCTTCTGTGTTTGTATGTTTTTGTTTTATGTTTTGTGTTTGTTTTGTGTTTGTGTTTGTTTTTGTTTTGTTGTGTTTGTGTTTTGTTTTTTGTTTTTGTGTTTTGTTTTTGTTTTATGTTTATGTTTGTTTTGTTTATTTGTGTTTTGTTTTGTTGTTTTGTTTTATTTTTATTTGTTTTGTTTTATTTGTTTTTTTTATTTTTGTTTATTTTTTTTTTATTTTATTTTATGTTTTTTTTTTTTATTTTTTTTTGTTTTTTGGTTTGTTTTTTTTTTTGTTTTTATGTTTTTGTGTTTTGTGTTTTTTGTGTTTATTGTTTGTGTTTGTTTATGTTTTATTTTGTGTGTGTTTGTGTTTTGTGTTTGGTGTGCGTTTTTGGTTGTTGTGGTTGGTGTTTTGTGGTGTGTTGGTGTGTTGTGTGGTGTGGTTGTGTTTGTGGTTGGTTGTGCGTGTGTGTATTGTTGTGTGTGTGTGTGTGATTTTGTGTATTGTTGTGTGTGTTGTTGTTGTTGTTGTGGTTGTGCGTTTTGTTTGTTTGTGGTTTTGGTTTATGTTTATGTTGTGTTGTGTTGTGTTGTGTTGTGTTTGTGTTGTGTTGTGTTGTGTTGTGTTTGTTGTGTTTGTTGTGTTGTGTTTGTTCTTTGTGTTTATGTTTATGTTTGTGTTTTGTTTGTGTTTGTTGTTTTGTTTTGTTTGTTTTGTGTTTGTCTGTTCTGTGTCTTGTCTGTGTTTGTCTGTGTCTGTGTCTGTGTCTGTGTCTGTGTTTGTCTGTGTCTGTGTCTGTGTTCTGTGTTTGTCTTGTGTCTTGTCTGTGGATGTGTTGTGTTTGTGTTTGTTTGTGTTTGTTGTTTTGTTGTGTTTGTGTTTGTGTTTGTCTGTGTTGTTGTCTGTGTCTGTGGTTGTGTCTGTGTTTGTGTTTTTGTTTGTGTTTTGTTTGTGTTTGTGTTTGTGTCTGTGTCTGTGTCTGTTTGTCTGTCTGTGTTGTGTCTGTGTCTGTGTCTGTTTGTGTTTGTTTTTTGTCTGTTCTGTTTGTCTGTGTCTGTGTCTGTGTCTGTGTCTTGTTTGTCTGTGTTTGTGTTTGGTTTGTTTGTTGTTTGTGTTTGTGTTTGTGTTTTGTCTGTGTCTGTGTCTTGTCTGTGTCTGTGTCTGTTTGTGTCTGTGTCTGTGTCTGTGTTGTGTTTGTGTTTTCTTTGTTTTGTCTGGTCTGGTCTGGTCTGGTCTGGTCTTGTCTGTGTTTGTCTGTGTCTGTTGTTGGTCTGGTCTGGTCTGGTCTTGGTCTGGTCTTGTTTGTCTGTGTCTGTGTCTTGTCTGTGTCTGTGTCTGTGTCTGTTCTGTGTCTTGTCTGTGTTTGTTGTGTCTTGGTCTGTGTTGTGTTTGTCTTTTGTTTGGTTTGGTTTTGGTTTGGTTTGGTTTGTGTTTGTTTTGTTTGGTTTTGGTTGGTTTGGTGTTTGGTTTTGTTTTTTTTGTGTTGTGTTTGTGTTTTGTTTTGTTTTGTTTTGTTTATGTTTTGTTTTGGTCTTATGTTTTTTTTTGTTTTGTTTTATGTTTATTTTTGTTTTGTTTGTGTTTGTTTTATGTTTTTTTGTGTTTTGTTTTGTTTTTTTTTTGTTTTATTTTATTTGTTTTGTTTTTTTGTGTTTTTGTTTGGTTGTGTTTAATTTGTTTTGTTTGTTTTGTTTTGTTTTGGTTTTGTGTTTGTGTTTTATTTTGTTTTGTTTGTTGTTTGTTTTGTATTTGTCTTTGGTGTTTGTTTTTTTTGGTTTTTTTTTGGTTTGGTGTTTATTGTTTGTGTTGTGTTTTTTTTTATGTTTGTGTTTGTTTTGTTGTATTTTGGTTTGTGTTTGTTTTTATTTATGTTTTGTTTTTGTTTGTGTTTTGTTTGTGTTTGTGTTTGTTATTTTGTTTGTGGTTTGTTGTTTTGTTGTTTTGTTTTTTGTGGTTTTGTTGTGTTTATTTTTTGGGTTTTGTTTTTTTTGTTTTTTTTGTTTTGTTTATGTTTTTTTGTGTTTTGTTTGTATTTTGTTTTTTTTTTTATTTTTGTTTTGTTTTTTTATTTTTGTTTTATTTTTTTTGTTTTTTTATGTTTGTGTTTATTTTTGTTTTGTTTTTTTTTTTTGTTTTGTTTTATGTTTATGTTTGTTTTTGTTTGTTTTATGTTTTGTTTTTATTTGTTTGTTGTTTATGTTTTGTTTGTGTTTGTGTTTGTGTTTGTTTTGTTTTTCTTTTGTTTTTGTTTGTGTTTTGTTTTTGTTTTTTATGTTTTGTTTGTTGTTTTGTTTTATTGTTTTGTGTTTTTTTGTTTTTTGTTTTGTTTTGTTTGTTTTTTGTTTGTGTTTTGTTTGTGTTTTGTTGTGTTTTTTGTGTTTGTGTTTATGTTTATGTTTTGTTGTTTGTGTTTGTTGTTTGTGTTTGTGTTTGTGTTTGGTGTTTGTGTTTTGTTTGTGTTTGTGGTTTGTTTGTGTTTGTGTTTGTTGTGTTTGTGGTGTTTGTGTTTGTGTTTGTGATTTGTTGTGTTTTTGTGTTTGTGTTTGTTTGTTTGTTTTTGTTTGTTGTTTGTGTTTGGTTTGTGTTTGTGTTTTGTTGTGTTTTGTTTTTTGTGTTTGTGTTTGTTTGTTTGTGTTTGTGTTCTGTTGTGTTGTTTGTGTTTTTGTTTTTTGTGTTTTGTTTTGTTTGTGTTTTTGTTTTATTATTTGTGTTTTTGTTTTGGGTTATGTGTTTATTTTGTTTTATTTTATTTATGTTTATTTTGTTTTGTTGTATTTTGTTTTGTGTTTATGTTTGTGTTTTTTTTGTTTTATTTATATTTATTTTTATTTTTTTATGTTTTTTTATTTTATTTTTGTTTTTTTTATTTTATTTTATTTTTTTTGTTTTTTTTTTTTTTTTTTTTATTTTTTTTGTTTTTTTTTTTTTTTTTTTTTTTGTTTTTTTTTTTTTTCTTTTTTTTTTTTTTTTTATGTTTTTTTATTTTATTTTGTTTGTATTTTGTTTGGTTTGTGTTTGTTTTTTGTTTGTTTTGTTTTTTGTGTTTTCTTGTTTGTATTTGTTTTTTGTGTTGTGTTTTTTTGTTTGTGTTTGTATTTGTTTTGTTTTGTTTTATTGTTTTGTTTGTATTTTTGTTTTGTTGTTTGTATTTGTGTTTTGTGTTTTGTGTTTTGTTTGTTTGTATTTGTGTTTGTGTTTGTTATTTGTGTTTTATTTGTGTTTATGTTTATGTTTGTGTTTGTGTTGTGTTTATGTTTGTTTTGTTTGTGTTTTTTTATGTTTTATTTTTTTATTATTTGTGTTTTGTTTGTTTTTGTTTTGTTTGTGTTTTGTGTTTGTTTTTGTGTCTGTTTTTGTGTTGTGTTTGTGTTTTTGTGTTGTTGTGTTGTTTGTGTTTGTTGTGTTTGTGTTGTGTTGTGTTTGTTGTTGTGTTGTATGTGTTGTTTGTGTTTGTTTTTTGTTTTGTGGTTTATTTTTGTTTGTGTTTGTTTATGTTTGTGTTTGTGTCGTGTTATGTTGTTGTTTGTGTTGTGCGTGTCGTGTCGTGTCGTGTTTGTTTTGTGCTGTTGTGTGTGTTGTGTTGTTTGTGTTGTGTTGTGTTTGTTTGTTTTTGTGTTATGTTGTGTTGTGTGTGTTGTGTTGTGTTGTTTTGTGTGTTTGTTTGTGTTTGTTGTTTGTTGTTTGTGTTTGTTTTTGTGTTTGTGTTTGTGTTGTTTGTGTTTGTGTTTGTTTGTTTTGTGTCTGTGTCTGTGTCTGTGTTTGTGTCTGTGTCTGTGTTGTTGTTGTCTGGTCTGTGTTTTGTTGTGTTGTGTCTGTTGTCTGTGTCTGTTGTCTGGTTTGTCTGTTGTCTGTTGGGTTGTTTTGGTTTGTGTTTTGTTTGTTTTGTGTTTGTGTTTGTTTTGTGTTTGTGTTTTGTTTGTGTTTGTGTTTGTATTTTGTGTTGTTGTTTTGTTTGTTTTTGTTTGTGTTTTGTTTTGTTTTTTTTTTGTTTTGTTTTTGTTTTTTTGTGTTTGTTTTGTTTTTTTTTATTTGTTTTGTTTTTTGTTTTTTTTTTGTTGTGTTTATGTTTTTTTGTCCTTTGTGTTTGTTTGTTTTGTTTTTATTTGTTTTTTATGTTTGTTTTGTGTTTGTTTTGTTTTGTGTTTGTTTGGTTGTGTTTTTTTTTTGTCTGTTTTTGTGTTTTTGTGTTTTCTGTGTTTGTTGTGTTTGTTGTGTTTGTTTTGGTTGCGTTGATGTCATTTATGTTGTGTTGCGTTATGTTTGCGGTTGGTTTGCGTTGCGTTTTTGCGTTGGTTTTTGTTGTTTGTTGGTTGTTTTGTTGTTGTTTTTTGTTTTTGTTTATTTTATGTTTATGTTTTGTTTTATGTTTGTTTTGTGTTTTTTGTTTTGTGTTTATGTTTTTATGTTTTGTTTTGTTTTGTTTTGTTTGTTTTGTTTTTGTTTTGTATTTTGTGTTTTTTTGTTTTTTGTTTTTTTTATGTTTGTGTTTTGTGTTTTTATTTTTTTTTATTTTTTTTTTTTTATTTTGTTTATTTTTTTTATTTTATATTTTTTTTATTTTATGTTTTGTTTTGTTTATTTTGTATTTATTTTTTTTATATTTATGTTTTTTTTTATTTTGTTATTTTGTTTTTTTAGTTTTTAATTTTTTTTTATTTTAGTTTGTGTTTTGTTTTGTTTTATTTTGTTTTGTTTGTTTTGTTTTTTTGTTTATATTTATGTTTGGTTTTTTTGTTGTGTTGTGTATTTGTTGTTTTTCCGTGTTTGGTGTGGTTGTGGTTTTTGTGTTGGTGTTGTGTTGCGTTTTTTCGTGTTCGTGTTCGTGTCGTGTCGTGTTCGTGTTCGGTTGTTTTGTGTTGTTGTTTTGTTTGTGTTGTGTTTTGTTTGTGTTGTGTTTTGTTTTGTGTTGTGTTTGTGTTTTATGTTGTTTTTGTTTGTGTTTATTGTTTGTGTTTGTGTTTTATTTTTTGTTTTTTTTGTTTTTGTTTTTTTTTTATTTTTTTTTGTTTTATTTTGTGTTTTTTTTGTTTTTTTTTTTGTTTTGTTTTTTTTTGTGTTTTTTTTTTTGTATTTTGTTTTGTTTTGTTTTTTATTTATGTTTTTATTTATTGTTTATGTTTTGTTTGTTTTATTTTTGTTTATTTTATTTTGTTTTTTATTTTTTTGTTATTTTATTTTTGTTGTTTTTGTTTAGGTTTGTTGTTTTTTTGTTTTTTGTTTTTTGTTTATGTTTGTTTTGTGTTTATGTTTTTGTGTTTGTGTTTGTGTTTGTGTTTGTGTTTTTTTTTTTATGTTTGTGTTTGTTTTCTGTCTGTGTTGTGTTTGTGTTTTTGTTTTATGTTTTGTTTTGTTTTGTGTTTTTTTTTTTGTTTGTTTTTATTTTTTTTTTTTTGTTTTTTTTGTTTGTTTTGTTTTTTTTGTTTTGTTGTGTTTTTTTTTTTGTTTTTTGTGTTTATTTTTTTTTTTGTTTTGTTTATTTTTTTTTTTTGTTTTTGTGTTTTTTTTTTTTGTTTTGTTTTTTTTGTTTTGTTTGTTTTTTTTGTTTTATGTTTATGTTTTTATTTGTGTTTGTGTTTTTTTTGTTTTTGTTTTGTTTTGTTTGTTTTTATTATTTATGTTTGTTTTTGTTTGTTTTTGTTTTGTTGTGTTTTTTTTGTTTTGTTTGTGTTTATTTTGTTTGTGTTTTTGTTTTTTTTTTTGTTTATGGTTTTTATTTGTTTTATTTTTGTATTTTTTGTGTTTTGTTATTTGTTTTTATTTGTTTGTTTTATGTTTTTTTTTGTTTTGTTTTGTTTTTTTTTTTGTGTTTTTTTTGTTTTTTTATTTTTTTTATGTTTGTTTGTTTGTTTTTATTTGTTTTTTATGTCTGTGTTTGTTGTTGTTTTGTCTATTTGTGTCTATGTTTTATGTTTTGTGTTTTTTGTTTTGTGTTTGTTTTTTGTTTTGTTTTTATGTTTATGTTTGTTTTATTTTGTTTTGTGTTTTTATTTTTGTTTATGTTTGTGTTTGTATTGTTGTTTTGTTTTGTATTTTTTGTTTGTTTTGTGTTTTGTTTTGTTGTGTTTTTGTTTGTGTTTATGTTTTGTTTGTATTTTTGTTTTGTTTTTGTTTTTTTTGTTTGTGTTTGTGTTGTTTATTTTGTGTTTTGTGTTTGTTTTTT
The DNA here is from genome assembly GCA_036346205.1 of Vesta saturnalis. Taxonomy (NCBI): domain Eukaryota; kingdom Metazoa; phylum Arthropoda; class Insecta; order Coleoptera; family Lampyridae; genus Vesta; species Vesta saturnalis. The sequence continues at coordinate 538,265 of JARFJB010002068.1, forward strand.
GTGTTGTTTGTTTGTGTCTGTTTTGTGTTGGTGTTTGTGTTTGTGTTTGTGTTGTGTTGTGTTGGTTGTTGTGTTGTTGTTTGGTTGTTGTTGGTTGGTTGGTTGGTTGCGTTGTGTTGCGTTGCGTTGTTTCGTTGTTGTTGCGTTGTTTCTGTCGTTTTTTGTGTTATGTTTGCATTCTGTGTTTTGTCTGTTTTTTGTTTGTCGTGTGTTTTGCTGTCTTTGTGTTGTGGTTTTGTTTTGTTTTGGTTTGTTTTTGTTTGTGTTTGTTTTGTGTTTATTTTGTGTTTGTGTTGTGTTTGTTTTGTGTTGTGTTTTGTTTTGTGTTTTGTTTTTTGTTTTGTTTTTGTTTTGTTTTGTGTTTTTTTTGTTTTGTTTATTTGTTTGTTTTGTTTTATTTTGTTTTGTTTTTTTTTTTTTTTTTGTTTGTGTTTCTTTTGTTTTTTTTGTTTGTTTATTTTTTTTTTTTTTTTGTGTTTATGTTTTTTTGTGTTTTGGTTTGTTTGTGTTTGTTTGTTTTGTTTTGTTTGTTTTGTGTTTGTGTTTGTGTTTGTTGTGTTGTTGTGTTTGTTGTTTGTTTGTGTTTGTTGTGTTTTGTTTGTTGTGTTTGTGTTTGTTTGTGTTGTCTGTGTTTGTGTTTAGTTGTGTTGTGTTGTGTTGTTTGTGTGTATGTTGTGTTGTGTTGTTTTGTTTTGTTTATGTTTATTGTTTTGTTTTGTTTTGTGTTTTGTTTTGTTTTGTTTTGTTTTGTATTTTTTTTATTTTTTGTTTATTTTTTTTGTGTTTGTGTTTTTTTTTTTTGTTTATTTGTGTTTTGTTTTTGGTTTTTGGTTTTGTTTGGTTTTAATTTTTTGGTTTTTGTTTTTGTTTTGTTTGGTTTTGTTTGTCTTTTGGTTTGTGTTTTTTTTTTTTTTTTTTTGTTTTTATTTGTTTTGTTTTTTTTTGTTTTTTTTTTTTTTGTTTGTTTGTTTATTTTGTTTTTGGTTTTGGATTTTGTTTGTGTTTTTGTTTGTTTATGTTTGTTGTTTTGTGTGTTTGTGTTTTGTGTTTGTTGTTTTGTTGTTTTGTTTGTTTTTTGTTTTGTGTTTGTTTTGTGTTTTTTTTGTGTTGTGTTTGTGTTTGTTGTTTTTGTTTGTATTTTTGGTTTTGTTTGTGTTTATGTTTGTTTTTTTTTTTTTGTTTTATGTTTTTTTTTTTTTTTTTTTTTTGTGTTTATGTTTATGTTTTGTTTTTTGTTGTTTTGTTTTTTATTTATTTGTTTTTGGTTTGTGTTTTTTTGTTTGTGTTTATTTTGTTTGTTTGTGTTTTGTTTTTGTTTTGTTTGTTTGAATTTTTTTGTTTTTTGGTTTTGTTTTGTTTTTTTGTTTGTATTTGTTTTTTTGTTTTGTTGTGTTGTGTTGTGTTGTGTTGTGTTGTGTTTGTTCGTGTTTTTGTGTTTGTTTGTGTTTATTTTGTGTTTGTTTTTTGTTTTTTGTTTTTGTGTTTGCTGTGTTTGTTTGTCGTGTTGGTGTCGTGTTGTGTTGTTTGTTGTTGTGTTTTGTGTGTTTGTGTGTATTTGTTTTGTTTGTGTTTGTGTTTATGTTTATGTTTTATGTTTTGTTTATTTTGTTTTGTGTTTGTGTTTTGTTTGTGTTTGTTTTTGTATTTTGTTTTATGTTTATGTTGTTTTTTTATTTTGTTTTGTTTTATTTTATGTTTGTGTTTGTTTATTTTTGTTTATATTTTTATTTTTATTTTTTTTTTTTTATTTTTTTTTTTTTTTTTATTTTATGTTTTTTATTTTATGTTTTTTTATTTTATTTATTTTATTTTATTTTTTGTTTATATTTTGTTTTATTTTATTTTTTTTTTTTGTTTTATGTTTTTTTGTGTTTGTTTTGTTTTATTGTTGTTGTGTTTGTGTTTTGTTTGTGTTTGTGTTTTGTTTGTTGTGTTTTGTTTTGTTGTTGTTGGTGTGTTTGTGTGTTGTTGTTGGTGTTGTGTTATGTTTGTGGTTGTGTTTGTGTTTGTGTTGTGTTTGTTTGTGTGTGTTCGTTGGTTTTGTGTTGTCGTGTTTGTTTGTTGTTGTTGTGTTGTTTGTTGTGTTGTTTTTGGTTATGTGTTGTGTTGTGTTGTGTTTGTGTTTGTGTTTTTGTTTTGTTTGTGTTTTGTTTGTTTTTGTGTTTGTGTTTGTGTTTTTTGTTTTGTTTTATTTTGTGTTTTTATTTTATGTTTTTTTTGTTTGTTTTGTTTTTTTATTTATTTTTTTTTATTTTTTATGTTTTTTTTTTTTTTTTTTATGTTTATGTTTTGGTTTTTTGTTTTATTTTATTTTTTTTTTTTTTTATTTTTTTTATTTTTTTTTTTTTTTTTTTTATTTTAATTTATTTTTTTTTTATTTTGTTTGTTTGTGTTTATTTTGTTTTTTTTTTGTTCTTTTTGTTTTTTTGTGTTTTGTGTTTTGTGTTTGTTGTTTGTGTTGTGTTTGTGTTTGTGTTGTGTTTTTGTGTTTGTTGTGTTTTGTTTTGTTGTGTTGTGTTTGTTGTGTTTGTGTGTGTGTGTTTTGTTTTGTATTTGTGTTTGTGGTTTGGTTTGTGTTTATGTTTTTTGTGTTTGTATTTGTGTTTGTGTTTATGTTTTGTTTGTGTTTTGTTGTTGTTTGTGTTTGTGTTTGTTGTTTGTTTGTGTTGTGTTTTGTTTGTTTTATTTGTGTTGTGTTTGTGTTGTTTTGTGTTTGTATTTGTATTTGTTTTATTGTTTGTGTTTGTGTTTGTGTTTGTGTTTGTTTTGTGTTTGTGGTTTTGGTGTTTTGTTTATTTTGTTGTTTTTGGTTTGTGGTTTATGTTTTTTTTTTGATTTTTGGTTTGTTTGGTTTTGTTTATTTGTTTATGTTGTTTTGTGTTTTGTTTGTGTTTGTGTTTTGTGTGTTGTTGTGTGTTGTTGTTGTGTGTGTGTGTTGTGTGTGTGTGTGTGTGTGTGTGTTGTTGTTGTGTTTTTGTTTTGTTGCTTTTTGTGGCGTATTGTTTTTTGTTTTTGGTAGTTTTTTGTTTTTTTTTGGTTGGTTGTTTTTTTGTTTTGGTGTTTTTTGTTTTTTGTTTGGTTGGTTTGGAAATGTTTTGTGTGTTTGTGTTTGTTATGTTGTGTGTGTTTGTTTTGTTTTGTTTGGTTTTGTTTTTTTTTTTTTTTTTTTTTGTTTGGGTTTTTGGGTTTGGGTTTGAAATTTAGGTTTGTTTTATTTATTTTAAGTTAATTTTGTTTTTAAGGTTTATGGTTTAAATGTTTTTTTTATGGTTATTTTTAATTTTAATTTTATTTTTATGTTTTTTTAATTTAAATATTTTATTAAATTTTATTTGGGTTTTTATTTATATTTAAATTTTTGTTTAAATTTTATTATTTTTGTTTTTAATTTGTATTTTATTTGTTTAAAATTTTTGTTTATTTTTGTAATTTTATTTTTTATGTTTTTTAATTTATTTTTTTTTATTCCAAATTTTTAATTTATTTTTGTTTTTCATGCGGGTTTGTTGCGTTGTTGTGTGTTTTTTTTTTTTTTTTTTGTGTGGTTGGTGTCTTGTTTTTGGGTAACGTTTTAATTTCTAATTTGTGGCCTTGGTTGTTTGTGGTTTGTTTGTAATTAACATTGGTGTTTTTGGTGCGTTTTGGTTTTGTTTTTGTGTGTTGGTTTGCGTTTGGTGCGTTTTTTGCGTTTTTTTGTTTGTGTTTTTATTTTGGGTTGTTTTTGGTTGTTTGTTTTAATTTTTGTGTTTGTTTTTTTTTTTTTTTGTTGTTTTTTTTTTTGGTTTTATTGTTTATTTGGTTTGTTCTTGGTCCTTGGGTCTTTTTTTTTGTGTTTCTTTGTCGTGTTTTTGGTTTGTAAATTTGGTTTGGTTCTTGTTGCTGGCATTGCTTTTTTCTTCTTTCGGTTTTTTGTTGAAATTTTTGGTTGTTTGTGTGTGTGTGTGTGTGTGTGTGGGTGGGTTGTGTGTGTTGTTGGGGTGTGTGGTGTGTGGTGGGTGCGTGGGTGTTATTGTTTGTATTTGGATTAATTTGGAAGAAAATACTTATTATTTAAAATTTTGTTTTTTTTTTTATTTCCTTGGTATTGAACAAATTAGGGATTTATTTGGAATTTTTTTTTCTTTCTAAATTATAATTTTGAATCGTTCCGGAATAAATTGCCAAATAAAGAATTTAAAAAATTTTTTGATTCCATTTTGTACTATTTAAATTGTTGTTTTAAATTTTTTGGCAAAA